>JBBPRQ010000215.1:0-47604 GCA_038093095.1 Boletus insuetus
CCCAGGGCCTCGGCCCGGTGGTAACATATGGGTTATCACCCTCCAAACAGCTATGGGTTATGGGTTATGGGTTTTGTATGTAGAATTACTGCGTACCAACTTGGGAACCCAAAAAAAGTATGGGTTAGAAGGGAGTATGGGTTATATGGGGTATGGGTTACAAGGGAGTCGACTGTACATGCATGCGAGCCTCGGTGACGGTGGCGCTCCGGGGCTCGGAGTGGCCATCCACCTTTTTTCTTTTTTCCGTTCATCAGGCTGAGGTGGTTCAAGGTGTGCGTGAGACTCGGTTCGGTAAAGGTATACATGCATGCGAGCCTCGGCGACGATGCGCTCGGAGTGGCCATCCCTTTTTTTCATCGGTTAGTCTATCCTGTGCCTAGCCAGGAATGTGTCCCAATGTGCGTCTGTTGCCAAATAATGGTAAGTACACGAACGAGACAATCGGACGGACTATCATAACTGATGAATACAAGAGCGGACTCGGAGGGACGATATCGCTCATGAAAAGGAAGCAAAACCGATCGAAATTGAGTGTCCACCAGACATGCTTTCGGTCGTATTCCTCGATGGGAGGCACGTCGTGGGCGGTGGCTATGAACAAAGGATTCGTCAATGGCGAGTGGAAGATGGAGGGCAGGTGGGGCAACCAATGGATATGCGGGATTCCGCTTTCAACGTGGCCGCGTCAAGAGATGGAAAGTGGATCGCCGGTGGGACATCGACCGGCTGGGTGTTCGTGTGGAATTCAGAGACCCACGAAAAAGTGGTCGAGTTCAAAGGACACCCGGGTGACAATGTTATAGTGGGTGCAATCGACGTCTCACCGGACGGGACGAGAATCGTGACCGGGTCGAATGACAGGACGGTCTACGTCTGGTCCCTGTCAACTGGCGAGCGACTGCTCGGCCCTTTGGCCCACGACCACTGGGTGGTCGGTACGAAATTTTCGCCTGACGGACGTTTCTTTGCCACTGCGACTTGGGCGTGCAACTCTATTCGGATCTACGACAATCAGAATGGCCGCATCCTCATCGACATCCCCCTCATGCCCAACTTGAGTTTAAATCAATGCCTCTTCTGGACCAGCGATAGCAAGCGCATCTTTGCTTTATCCACCGATGGGAGTATCCACTGCTTCGACGTGTCCAGCGGGACCTCGCTTTCGCATTGGAGCGTTCACAGCACCCTCGATGTTCATTCTATGGCCCTGGCAAGGAACGGCGCGTTCATTGCAGCGTCTATTGGTTCATCAGTTTCTTTCTGGGACACTAGGACACACGAGCAAATTGGGCCCGTCATTCAGCATGCAGCTGACATCGAGTCCATGGCTATCTCATCAAACTACGACCTTGCGATCGGTGGGGGCAACAAGATCGCCATCCATAGTCTTTGTGACGTGCTTTCTTCATCCTACTTTGACGATGTAAGTGCACTTGGATCAGGAACCAGATGCATTTCTAACATGTTGTTTGTTGTCGCAGGTACCACGTAAGCAGGAAATGCAGCACAAAAAAGTTGAGAAGGCTGGACTTGAGGAGACCCATAATTCCCATCATAAAATACGAAATGGCGGCCCAAATGCCAACCAAGGGTGGGACAGCCTCGTCCAGTCCCTACGGACACTGGAGGAGAGCCCGAGTATGTCTAATCCCACCCTGATTCAGAGGTCGTTGGGATTAACGTCTTCTAGGTAGCAAAAACGCACGTCTTGAAAAAACCAACGAGAGACTCCGCGACGAGCAGGCCGAAGCTCACCACATCATCAGATCACTACGTGCAAACCTCCGTGTACAGGAGGCAAAGTCCAGTACGTCTATTGTCATCATCCTATTTCGCGCTTTGCCAACAGCCTTTCTGTTGAATCTGTTCATTAAAGGGGTAACAATACTAAGTCTCGACAAGGTTATCGACCAACTTCGTGATCAGCTTGCCACATCCCAGCGCACAGCGAATCAGGAAAAAATCGGCCTCGACCAAGTTATCGACACCTTTTGTGCCGATTTTCGCGCACGGGACGAAAGCTCGGGTGCGATTACCGTCACCTTGATTTATGCTCACTGACGACATCCAGGTTTGCTGTGCAACACAATCGCACGTCTCGAACAAACCAACCAGGAACTCCATGTCCAGCTTGCCGAGTCCGGGAACAAAGCTGATAGTCTCATCCGGATCATCCACGCATTTGAGCAGAAGCATCAATGTGAAACCCTGTACGCTCAAGGCCGCATATATAATGCCGCAGAGTCTCTTCTAGAGATAACGAATACCGATGTACTTGAGGATCTGGGAGGCAACAAGTTAATCATCGACTGGCTCGCTGGTGAGTCTGTGCATCTGACACTAGAATAGAGTATTCAATCCTCGTCATCAGAGTTTACGCCACGATGCATCACGACTCTGGAGAGAGCCGGAGACGAGGCGTCGCGTGCTGGGAAACGGGACGAAGCGGTTGCAGCTTACTTTGCTGCATTGTCCCTCGATCCCTCAACCCCGGACACGATGTTGACGCAATGGGCGACTTTGAAGTTGATTAGTGGGTCAGTGCATGAAGTATTGAATGTCGCGGCCGAGGTATGGTTTCAGTGATATTCAAATATGGCTAGAGTGTAATATTCCTTTTGGATAAGTTCAAGGCCCCGAGGTTTACTGTTTACCGCGTCATGTGCGACAATTTGGAAGGAAATGATCGCCTCTTGGAGGCGGTTGAGTGTTTCCGACAGATGCAGAAAGAGCTACTGGAGGATACAAGTATCCATGATGGACAAACGCAATGGGAACTCGGTAAGGGATTCCACTAGCGATGTTAGTAGCAAGGGCTGATTCAACATCTCAGATTTTCGAGCTCGCTGCATCGAAAAGCTAGAGAAGCTCGGTGACACTGCCAGGGACTCGAAAGAGCATGTCCATGATGAGGTTATTAGATACTACTCGAACGCACTGTCACTCGACCCCCCGAACATCTATGACATTCTTCTCAAGCGCAGCAATGAGGTATGGATTTTGACATCGAACTAAACGGACCTTGCTAATCCATACTATCAGGAGATCAAACTTGACCCATCATCCCATCGAGGGTATGAGGGGAAATATGCTGCATTACATGGCATGGGATGTCACAGCAAAGCATTTGCAGCATTCAAGATGATGCTCTCAATGCTCGAGCAATTTCCCGACCCAGAAGTTCGAGGTATGCTATGCTGTCAATATTGAACAACAGCAACCTTTGAATGGCGTTGGACAGAGCTTCATCGTCAGTATGTTGACGCAACTCCCACAATTAAAATGGTGGTTGAGGATACCATCCGCCACATGCCACGTGTGCTCATCGACACCGTGACGGGTCATCTCCGTGACAAAACACAGCAAGCAGCAGCATTCGAGGAACTCCCGATCTACGACGAGCTACGGTCTATAATGACGACCCGGGCTCAGCTCGACCATGCACGTATTCGAAGCGAAGTAGAGGAATTCTACAGCTATGCGATGCTGTCCCACAAGTGGCAGCCCAGCGAACCGACATTCCAGATGGTCGAGAATACTTCCGTCTATGGGCTTCCTATGTCTCCCGCAAATGGCAAGGTACAGCAGTTCTGCGAACTCGTTCGCTCGCTTCACATCAAATGGGCATGGACCGATACATGTTGTGTGAACCAGCATGATAAAGGGGTACATCAAGAGTCACTGGTTGCCATGTTCAGATGGTATCGCAGATCATCACTCACCGTTGTCCACCTGCTCGGAGTCTTTTCGGGTTCACAGGAGGTCGGTTGTCTTTGGAAGAGTATCTGGAACACTCGCGGGTGGACGTACCAAGAATATGTTGCTTCCAAAGTCGTCCAATTCTATACCGAGGATTGGAAACCATACCTTGGCTTGGACATCTTCAACCACAAGGAATCACCTATAATCATTTCCGAGATGGAACAAGCAATGCACTTCCCAACACAGGAGCTGGCTACCCTTCAACCGGGCTTGGGTAGGGTGCGCGAGAAGCTGTATTTAGCTTCAACTCGTCGTACGACGCGGGAGGAGGATATCGCGTACTCGTTGTTCGGCATCTTCAATGTTGCTATCCCGGTTATATACGGCGAGGGTGATCGCGCGGTTGGACGGCTCCTGGAGCATATTCTGACAGGTTCAGGGGACGTAACAATTCTCGCTTGGACTGGACGCGCGGGTAGCTATAATAGCTGCCTGCCAGTCGACCTCACGGTCTACGACCGACTCGTTCCGCTACATGTTCCATCACCTGTCGAGACGGCTGACATGAACAGGATGGTCACGGGATTACGTTCATCCTTATCTGACCTCTCCCTAGCAGTGACGCTGCATGACCATCTCAACAAGCTTCCTTCACCATCCGTTGCTGCCAGTCGGCTGCGCCTTGCTGGCATTGTCTTTCCCGTTACAGAACTCGTCTATATCTCTACGTCAGCCGCTGATCCAGACCTCCATGTTTATCGTGCGACGACCGCTGCGCTCGGGGATGTCGAGATCGAGACCACCGACAACTTTGAGCTCTCTGGGATGGAAGATTTTGTTTTCATCCACCCGTGGATCAGTCCTCTCCTCGACCAAGAGTTCTCACTCCGCGCTGGTGGGCTGGATTGCTGTACGACGCGTGCACTGCGGCTCGTCGCTCGTCTCAGGCGGCCATTTGGTGCACTATTACTCAAACCGCTCTCACGGGTGCAATATAAGCGCGTTGCGACGGACTGCTTGATCATGGTACAGGTCCGTGAAGAGATTTCGTTGGATGATCTGACGGATGGCATTGATACGCTCGACATACAGTAGATGTAGGTATGTGACATTTCTCCGTTCGCATGTATGGACACCTTGTTTACGCACCCTTAATGAGTGTAGATTATCAGTCCCACTCAGTCGTCCCTGTTTCTAAACACGACCTTTGCATGGGGATTGACCGGGATGAAAGTGCCAATATGCCCACTTGGCGGATACTACGTCGCGCTGCCCTCCAGTTTCACGTCATATGTCACAACAACGTGGGCCAACATCAACTTCAGCTCGCTTGCAGAAAAAAAATGCCCAGGGCTAACGACATGATCGGAAGGCCAAAGTTTCGTAGGGGCAAACCAAGAATGGCTTGAATACATCAGGATTTTCGTTGAAGTTCTTATTGTGGTGGAACGGTATGGTGGCCGCAGCATTAGGAAGCCGTCGCTTACGAAGGTTACCGGAAATTGACCACTGGTTGCTAGAATGAGGCTAAAGCGTACGAGGGGGCATGTAGAAGTACTGAGACTCAGTGAAAACCGTAGAGATGGTCATATCTAGTTCATCACGAGATCCATTAAGTCCTTATTTCTGCGCTGACATTATCAGGTAACAGCGAGAAGCTGATGGCAAAAAATGAAAATAAAAAATCTGATTTCACATTACGCTTGTCAAGGATACATACGTTAGCGGCACTCTAAGACTGTTGACCAATTACTGTGTTAAGCTTCTTCAAGAAGAGGGGATCGGCATCGTCCGCAACCGAAGACAGCGTTAGTTCATTCCACTTCTCCACGTCCTTCTTGATTTCGTCGAGCTTACTGGGGACGAGCCACTGCGAGTCAGCGCCAAAGGCAACCTGAGAGGAGGATTGGCTTCCCGAGATATGGAGATGAGCGCATGGCTGACTGTCAACGAAAGCGATCGTCAGTGGTCGACGAATGCAGGGAGTCAATGGGAGTAGACATACGCTTGGTGGCATCCCCCATGACTTGGCCAGTCATGTAAAGGTCACGCATTTTGTTTGCAGGACTGTCAGGGACGTCATACGCAAGGGGCAAAGGGCGGTCGATCATGCTGCTCTTGGCCCACTCCGTCCTTACCCCTCCTGGCTGGACGGTGATGACTTTGACGTTCCATTCGGAGGGAAGTTCTTTGTGGAGAGCCTCGCCAAACCCTTCGAGAGCTGTAGAGCACCCTCAGCGATGAGGGCCTTTTCCGACGTGAGACGACCAGGACGTACCAAACTTGCTCGCAGAGTAGAAAGCAAGGGTGGGGTTCCCGATGAAACAAACCGGCGGAGGAGACGTTGATGATACGACCAGCTGGGATCCCGTTTTCGCGGAAGTACTTCACGGCCTGAAAATTAACGTGATCAAAAACACTGGTGCGTTGGATCGACACGACAAACACTTGCCTTGCGACTGATGCGAACCGCACCCCAAAAGTTGACCTCGAATTGGTAGCGTGCGTCTTCGTCGCTGGTGCCTTCGACGACACCGCTCAGCCCGTACCCGGCGTTGTTGACGACAACGTTAATACGGCCAAAGTGCTTGTGGACCTCGTCGAAAAGTGCTAAGACGCACCGGCTGCATCATGACACCCACAACAAGAAGCATTGATCAGGTTCTGCCTATCTGCCGATTTACCGGGTACTGGAATGAACTCGGTGCTTGCCCGGTGCCGTGACGCGCAACCCACGGCACTGGCATAATCGAAGTCATTTCTACCTAGGATGCCCTCGTTGTCATACTATGTACCTTGCGATCGTAGAACATACCTGCATGATGGCTCTGTTGATGTACACCAGGTGTAAGTGGTTCGTTCAGTGGTTCGTTCAAGTTATCAATCGTAGCGGCGCCAGGAGTCGCCAATCCCCGACTCCATTGATGGTGCTCTTTAGAGAGCACAAATTCAGCAACCAAAACCGTTTATTGTCTATGTAGTTCTAAGTCTATGTCAGTGCTTGTGGCACCGGGCTAGGAAAACGATTTTATGTACAAGTATCTAAGTATGCGTGTAGAGCCAAATAAGAAAGCAAGTTTATGTACAAACGTAGAGCTGCAGCAAAATTCCGTCATTCTAAAGTTCCATGTCACTGATATCAGCTTCAGCAATAGCTGTAAGTGCCTTCTTTGTAAGCAACTGCCTCTCTGGCTCAATGTTGGAGTCAGCTTTCCTTTTTCCTTTAGCTACGGGCTTGGGGCTTTTCAACAAGGCCTCCTTTGTGTACATACGGTACGGGAGTAATTTCATCTGCTTCAAGACAAGCTGGTACACGCGAGAATCGTTGTTGTTATTGTTACCGTCCGTGCTGCCAAGGTTGTCCCAACTAGAATAGAAAGCCATATCAAAAAAAAATGTCGCGAGAAGCAAACAAGCAGAACTTACATCCCGAGTAAAACCTCAACCTCGACGTACTGACCGTCCTTGCACCTCGCTTCATAGTCGGCAGGACTCATGTGCTTTCCCCGGGAATCGAAAACATCCGGTGCGATTACCCTCGCTTCGGAAAGATTTGCATATGTTCTTAATAACCCAGCATAGCGGCCTTGGGGGTCAGGCAGATCAGAGATATGGGGAGTGCGAGAATCTGGACAATTGTGAAATCAGATTATGGAGCGGCAAGATTAAGAGTTCAGCAGAAAAACGTACCCTGGGTGTTCATGGCAGCCCTGGCGGGTGCAGTATGGGGTCGGCTAGCAGCTGCTCTGACGTTACTGGGGCTCAAACAGCTGGTAGATTCTGCAGCGACAATTAACGATGAATACACATATAAAGACTAAGATAATACGCACTTCCAATGTCCGCACACGTGACTTTCGGGGGGACCACTCTTTCTGTGCTCGGGAGACCTCGAAACAGGGGCTCAGTGAGCACAACCGCTGAATAATAGTCTCCACGATCGGGACCGTATGAGCGCCAAAACGCGGTGATGTTTGGTTTTTTGTTGCCGTCTTCAAATCCGTCAGAGTCTGAGCACTCCGCACAGGAAAGAAGAGTGATTTACCGGAGGGCCCTTCGAGCACCTGGTGCAGGTGCATCAGAATTTCTAATGCCGTATTGGAGCACTTGATGGCCTCTGGAGGGCATTTGTCGTCTTCCTCAGTGAGGAATTTGAACTCGAACTGTGCTCGTGCTTTCTTCAGGGAAATGATATCAAGCTAATAAGATGCAGCCAACATGAGCAGCAGAATCAGGAGGAGGATAGACAACGTACGCCAGTGTTTGGGAGATTAAAATATGCTCCAATTTTCGCAAATTGACCGCAACGGTCGATCTTCGCAGGGAACCTCATGGTCAACACTTCACCGCTCGCTTTGACCCAGTAATCAGCGCTATCCTGCATGACGGTCCGAAGTGGTCCAGGGTTATTTTTATCTGCGATCGTTTCGAGCAGTGTGTTGGAGGCCGCGTTCGGATACTGAATGACATGGAGACAAGAGGTCCATAGACACGAAGGTTCGGGAACGTTGGGGCGCGTCGGGGTTTGAGGCTCTTCGGGGATATGAGACGTTGTAGTCGTGACACCTTGAGAGTCAAGCGTGTCTTCGGATGAAGAACGAGGAGGTGTGGCGAACATGGCAATGGAAGAGAGGCGAGAGAGGCGAGCGAAGATGTCGCAGAGGGAAGGATGTCTTAGGAATGAGAAAGGAAAAATACGATGGGAGGCCAGAAACCAATAGACAGGAGCGTTATACACGGGAGTCTGGTGGCGGTGTCTGTTCACTGCGGAGTGCTAAGGCTTGGAAAGCATAAAGGAAAACGTGTGGGACACGGTTGTTGAATTGTCGCAGCGTGCAAAGATCGAAGCTCGCAACATCCGGTTCCAGAAAGGGAACACCGCTATTTTCGCGTCCATTGTAGTTCCAGACCCTGCCATCGGCGCAAAAACGTGTAGAAAAGTGATACCCGCCCTAGTAGCAGATCGCGCCCGCCAAGCGATAACGTATCGTGCCACCGGTGTAGGCTCCATGGATTTTAAGAACAGTAATGACGGAATTGTCGTCAAACGGATGCTAATAGATACTGTCGCTTGACACCCGGGTAACAAATGTGTTGCGTTTGTCCTTGAGTCGCGGACCTGTTGTAAGCCAACCCAGGAATCGAGCCAATGTTGGAGGTTGAGGGCTACAGAGGGCTGGTAGGGCCCGTGCCGGGGCAAGGTTTGAGTTCAATATTGCACGTAGCATTTAAACAGGTATAGACGGGATCGCACGCACGACTTGTCACTTGCTGTGGGTTGTATGATGTCAAGAAGCGCCGATTTGACCTGTCCGCAAAATGCTGCAAGGTCAGATGAGCCAAGTCTGTCCCGAAATTCATCTCGATACCTGTTGGATGAGTCGTGTCGAAACAAATTGGCATTACTCTCAAGGAGAACCTCATACACTTCAGCCAGATCCCTGAGAGGATTGCCTATAACTCTCTATCTTTCTTTCTCAATGGTATCTGCAGCACGGTGAGCATAGAACAGAACCATGAAAACGCTGTCATACACACATGACCAATTCTCCGCGGACCACTGGCAGCCAACACTGGGCAGAGAGCGTGCCATCGGGCTCAGAGAACAGAACTTTGACGGAGTATTTTCGCTTAATTTCGTTATATCAGAAATATTAATATGCTTCTTCAAGAAGTCTACCGTTGTTACTGTGACAGTGGCGGACGAACTCACCGATCCGATGTTATCGCTCTCTTGAATGGCAGTTTCTAGCTTCCTTTTACTCGCGGATGTAGGAGCCGCTGATTCTAGATCAAAATTTGGCTTGGAGACGGTGATTTTTACTGACCGCTCAGCCTCCGCATCGGACACAGGCATCAGATCGCCTACGCGTAAGGAAGCAAAGGCGATCGAGATTGATGGCCAAGAGATTGGCGAATGGAGGATGGCAAGGAGGTACGGACGCAGATTGTTCTGTTCGCAATGTCGCAGTGTCGCACGGGTGATGGACGTGTCTCCGGATGACGAAAATCGTGACGGGGTCACTGCCACCTGCGTCTGGTCTTTTTCCGCTGGAGAGTGGCCCGGAGATCACTTGAGGCACGGTGATCACTTGGCCGCGGTCAAGCTCTCGCCCAATGGAAGCCTAATTACTACTGCGTAACTGCGACGACTCCCACGTCCGTGTATACGACATTCTCTCCTCATCGATGAGTCCCGGCAACCAGTCCATCGCCTGGGCCAAAGACAGCAAGCAGCTCCTTGCCTTGTATGAGTCCGACGGAAACATCAATTGCCTACTGGTACAACACTCTCGAAATAACCCGTTCACAGTAACATCTATCCAATAGCTCCGGCGAGCAACGGTAGATCCATCGCAGCCTCCGACGAATCATCGATCTCATTCTGGGACACTAGAACGCACAAGCAAATTGGGACCGTTGTCATCGAGCATCGAGCATACAGCAAGGATCGAGTCCATGGCCATGTCAGCAAATGGAACCTCTATGATGTAATTCCTCATCCTGCTGTACGGTGGAAGCCCGCGCCGACTTGGTATGCGCGAAGCAACGCTGAATGGTCGAACTAGCACCTGTTCTTTTGCGCTCTTCCCCAAGTTCGGGAAGAACATTAGACCTTGTTGCTCCGGAGGCGTGCGCGTGATCCACCTACTGATGTACATGCATTGTCATACCACGTGGAACCGCGACTGCGACAGTCAGGACTCAGGATGGCCGGTCCCTCAGCGATGTCCAGTCAAAGTCAACTTGCCATTCAATCAGTGATCCAGTCTCTCGGCTGGACGGAGACAGCCTGGAAGTGTCTCATTTTATTGCGTGAGTTGCACCCGGGTCAGTTATACTTTATTCAGCGTACTAGACAACTTCACTATATGGAACGCCGACTTGCCCATGCGATCAAAAGGGCGCATCGAAGCGTGATTTACATTGAGCACTTCGAGGTCATTCAAGTTTTTGTGTGGTCATGGGTGTCTCGTGAGGTGGTCCTCCGTGAACAAGGCCCACACATGGTTCATCCCGCAGCAGTCTACCGTTTCCGTCAATTTCGAGAGCTATTTTCCGCATCAAAAACTCGGAGGCCACTGCAACAGAAATAGCAACAAAAGATGGGGAAGCACACATTGGGATGAGGCTGCCCGGTAAGCGCCCAGAGCGCAGTATGAGCTATGAGTGTGTGAACTGACGGTGCATCTAGAAAGGCGCGACACGTGTTCAATAGCAAGCGAGAACAGCGTGACGACGCTCTGTTCTTCAACACGATCAAGAATGTTTTCGAAAATAGGATGGCGGTCAAGGGACGGTGCGTACCTGGCCGGACGAGATATTGGAAAGCGTGATGCTGACACGGACCCAAGGGTCAGGCGGCTCCTCCAGTAAAAAGCATGCCAGAACGACCGAAATTGATGGTCGAGACGATATATGGTCAGTCGCATTCTTCGATGATGGCAAGTACATCGTTAGCGGCGGCAAGGAAGGAAAAATTCGACGTTGGCGTGTGGAGGACGGTACCGAGGTGGGTTCGCCAATGCATGCGGGGAGTAGTATCGGTGGCCTCGCAGTGTCAAGCGACGGAAAGTGGGTTGTCAACGGAACGGGTTTTCGCCGAATGACCATTTGGAATGCGGAAAACTATTCAAAAATGAAGGAGCTCCAAGGACACACCAGTCATATATATGCGGTGGACATTTCGCCGGACGCGACGAGAATAGCGACCGGATCGCAGGACGGTACTGTCTCCGTCTGGTCGCTCCCGGGTGGCCAACGATTACTGGGCCCCCTCCCACTTCCAACTCACGTCGTTGCCGTCAAGTTTTCACCTGACGGACGTCTGATTGCCACTGCAGCGTGGGGTCCCCAGTCCATTCAGATTCGCGACAGCGACAGTCAAGATGGCCGCCCCCTCGTTGATGTCCCAATCCATGTTGGCTCGTCATTCAGCCAGTCCATTGCCTGGGCCCACGATAGCAAGCAGCTCTTCGTCTTGTCTTTTGATGGCGACATCCACTGTCTTGACGCGTCCACCGGCACGACACTCTTGAAATGGCATACTCGCGGTAGCAGCAGTGATGCCAAGTGCATCGCCCTGGCAAACAACGGCATGTTCATCGCAGCATCTGCCGGATCATCGGTCTCGTTCTGGGACACTACGACACGCAAGCGAATTGGGCCTGTCATACGGCATCCAGCTGGTATTGAGTGCATGGCCATCTCAAAAAACTATGACATCGTGATTGGCGGAGACAAGAAAATCACGTTGCGGAATCTCTGCGACGTGATTCCCTCGTCCTACTATCAAGATGTAAGTATACTTCAATCGGGTGTGAGATGGCTTCTAATCAAAAACCCGCATTGTTGGCTGTTGCAGATGCTCCGTGAACAGGAAATGCAGTGCACGAGGACTGAAATAACTAAGCTCGAGGAGTCCCTTCGTTCACAGGAACAGAGCTCGAGTACGTTTATGACTACCCTGTCTCTCCTGTTATTGACATGTCCCTTAGACGACAAAATTGCGCATCTCGAAAAGACTAACCAAGAACTGCGGAACGAGCTCGTCGAGTCTCGCCGCGCAGCCAATCAGAAGGTTGATGCCCTCAACGAAACCATCAAGGCGTTTGGCGCAAAGGACGAGGGCTCGAGTGCGCCCGCCACCACTCTGTTTCACGTTTTGTTGACACTCATGTCTGACAGGTAGCAAAATCGCACATCTCGAACAAACCGTTGAGGGACTCCGCATGCAACTTGCCGACTCCCAACGCAAGGTTGATGAAAAGGATGGCAACATCAAGACCCTCCATGCCTTCGTCCGTGCTCACGATGAACAACATCGCTGTGAAGCACTGTATGCTGCGGGCCGCATACATGATGCTGCAGAGTTGCTTATAGAAATTGGGGATATCGGAAACAGTGAAGCAAGAGCCAACTTGCGGATTGTCGATTGGGTTAATGGTAGGTTTCGGTATTGGGGTTGGAATAGAATATACTCACACTCTCTCATCAGAGTTTACGCACCGCTGCGCAACGTCACTGGAAAGCATTGGAGACGAGGCATTGAAGACCAAGCAAAATCCCGAAGCACTCAGAGCCTACTCAATGGCATTGTCCCTTCGTTCCCCGAACCCAAAAACTTTACTAACCAAGTGGGCGAGCACAATGTTGGTGCGTGGGTCAGCAAACGAAGTGCTGGGTGCGGCTGCAAAGGTAGGCTTTGCATGACAGACTACAGTTCTAGAGCAAGACATTGACTTCCTCTTGGCCTAGTTCAAGCTTCCGAAGTTCCTCATCCATCAGGCGATTTGTGACGTTCTTGAAAGGGATGGTTGCGTCACGGAGGCAATCGAGTGCTTGCAACAGATGGAGCGCGAGCTAGCAGGGAACAAGGGGATACCTGCTGAACAAGTCTCAACGTGGGAATTCGGTAAGAAATTTCAACCGCGACGCAACCACGCCTGACACAAAACGCTTCTAACAGACTTTCGAGCGCGTTGTGTCGGGAGGCTGGAGAAATTGGGCGATGCCGCCATGGACTCTCAGAACCCCGACGAAACGATCAGATACTACTCGCATGCACTGTCTCTTGGTCCAGTGGACTGCAGCAGGATTCTCGTTAAACGCAGCACAGCCCAAGCAGTGATAGGTTCATGGGAAGAGGCGTTGGTCGACGCTGACAAGGTGTGGGATATTTTTTACCTTGCATCAACAGAACTCGGTTAACTCGGTGATCCATGCTATTCAGGTTATCGAGCTCAACCCATCGTGTTATAAGGGGTACGAGAGGAAGCATGCTGCATTACATGGCATGGGGCGTCACAGCGAAGCGTTCAGGGCATTCAGCATGATGCTCTCAAAGCTTGAGCAATCCTCTGATCCACATATTGCCGGTGCGCCGTCTTGACGATATTGCACAACACCGTTTTTGATTGATTTTGGACAGATGTTCGTCATCAGTTCGTCGACCCAACTCTCACAATTCGGAGCGTAATCCACCAGACCATTCGAAACTTGCCACGTGTGCTCATTGACACTGCTACCGGCCGTCTTTACGACAAGACGCAGCAAGAAGCAGCTTTTGAAGAACTCTCGATATACCATGAGATGCGATCTTCAATGACTACTCGGCTCGACCTCGAACGTATTTCAAGAGAGGTGAAGAAGTACTACCGATACGTCATGTTGTCCCACAGGTGGGAGCACGGTGAACCTCTCTTTCAAACGGTTGGGCATATCTCCGTCTACGACCTCGAAAAATCACCCGCAAATATCAAGCTACAGACATTTTGCTCCATTATGGGTTCTCTTGGATTCCAATGGGTGTGGTCCGACACCTGTTGCATCAACAAAAAGGATAATGTGGTGTTGCAGGAGTCGCTTGTTGCCATGTTCACGTGGTATCATGGGTCGTCCCTGACAATTGTCTACCTCCGGGGCGTTTTGTCGGAGTCTCAGCGGCCCGGTGACCTCCAGAGAAGCAGCTGGAACACTCGTGCATGGACATACCAAGAGTATGTCGCCGCCGAGAACGTCCAATTCTACACGGAGGACTGGAAGCCTTACCTCGGCTTGGATGTGTCCAACCACAAGCGTTCATCCGCCATCATTAGCGAGATGGAACAAGGTGTTTCTGCGCAAGAGTTGGCTGTCCTTCGTCCTGGCCTCGACAAGGTGCGCGAGAAGCTTTTCTTGGCTTCGACGCGGCAAACGACGCTTGTGGAGGACATTGCGTACTCATTACTTGGCATATTTGATGCTGCCATTCCGATCATATACGGCGAGGGTACTCGTGCGGTGGGACGACTGCTGGAGCACATCCTAACTGGATCAAGGGATGTCACGATTTTAGCTTGGACCGGTTGCGCGGGCAGGTACAATAGCTGCCTTCCCTTGGACCTCGCTGTTTATAACGAAATCGTACCGCCCCACATTTCACAACTCATCGAAGCGAGCGGTATGGAGCGCATGGTGACGGAATTACGTTCGTCCTCTCCCGACCTCTCTCTCGTCGTGGCGCTACATGACCGGCTCCATGAAATTCCTTCACCATCCATGTCTGCTAGTCGGTTGTACCTTCCTGGCATCGTTTTCCCCATTACCCAACTTGTCTGCATCTCGAAATCAGGCCTTGTAACTAACATCCCCGTATATCGTGCGACGACGACCATGCTTGGGGACGTGGAGGTCAAGACCAGAGACAACTTGACTGGGATGGACGGCCTCTGTCTCGTTCATCCCTGGATCCGGCCCTTGCTCGATCAAGAATATTTAGATGGTGCGGCTGGGCTCGACATGACCACGAAAGCGCTACGATTAGTTGCTCGTCTGAAGCAGCCATTTGGGGCGCTCTTGTTTGCGCCGGTATCACGCATCGAGTATAAACGCGTCGCTGCGGACAGTTTGATTATGGCTCAGGTGTGCGAGGGGGCGTCGTTGAGTGAGTTGACGGATGGTATTCGGACAATTGAGGTACAGTAGCAGTAGGACATGAATATATCATGGGAACTGTCAAGGAGCTACATACTTTTTTGCACCTATTACATAAGCGGGTGTGAAGCCGATCTATTGGCATCGAGATCATGCGGATACTTGCTAGATTACCTTGACCTTGGACGTCATTATTTTGCTCCGCTGGCACTTGGGTCAGCCTGCATCTGGCCAGCATGTTTTACAACACAACTAGCTGGTCAGTGAAAGGTGCGTACACTCGTGACTCAATTTAGAGTCTAGACGATCACTGACAACTGAGGACACCCAAGACCCGGCGATCGCAAATAGTTCACACTACGCCAACCCTCATCAATGGCAAGTAAACCCGACAGAAATTGATGTTTCAAAAGACGTATGCTCGGTCGCATTTCTCCCCGATGGGAAGCACGTCGTGGGCGGTGGTTTTGGCGGCAAGGTCCGAGTTTGGCGAATGGGAGATGGCCAAGAAGCCGGGACAACGCTGAACGCAGGCAGTACTACCGTTCTCAACATCGCGGTGTCTCAGGACGGAAAATGGGTCGTCGTTGGGACAGGTCATGGCCGGGTGCTGGTATGGGATGCAGAGCGCCGCGAGACAGTCGTCGAGTTCCAGGGACACGGAAACTGGGTGCGTGCAGTTGACGTGTCTCCCGACATGACGCGAGTTGCCAGCGGGTCGGACGACAAGACGGTTTGCGTGTGGTCCATTGCGTCTGCCGATCGGCCTCTGCTTGGCCCCTTGGAACACGACTACGTTTTAGCTGCTGTCAAGTTCTCTCCGAACGGAGATTTTCTCGCTACAGCGACTTGGTGGAAAGAATCCGTGCGCATCTACGACAGTCGGGACGGCAGTCTCCTGTTCGATGTCCCGATCAGAGTCAATTCGTACGAGAACCAAGCCCTCGCCTGGTTGCTCGATAGCACGCTTCTCTTTGCGTTATCCTTTGATGGTAACATCAAGTGCTTTGATGTGTCGACACTGACACTGGGTGGGGCTATGCATTCCGAGTGGCCCGTTTACCCAGGTGCTAGCAACGATACCAAATGCATGGTTGTAGCAAGCAATGGAAAATTCCTCGCAGTCACTGCGAATTCGTTGGTCTTTTTTTGGGACACTACGACACACCAACAAATTGGATCTGTCATCAAGCACACGGATACCATCCGCTCCATTGCCATCTCACCAAACTATGACCTTGCTATTGCTGGAGGCAAAAGGATCACCATTCGGAACCTCGCTGATATCCTTCCTTCGCATTATGTTGATGATGTAAGTGCTCCTCATCCAGAACTCACTGCATGACGTGACATTGATGCTCGAGCAGGTGATCTGTGGCATGAGGGACGTGGCCAGTTTCATCTTAGGAAACACGGTATGTAGTGTACATTGCAGTACTCGAGTTCATGATCATGACGGTATTTGGAAGGCAGTTGTTGTGACCAACGGTTTTGTTAATTGTTCTGACGCCCTCACAATTTTGAAAGGGTCGACGTCATCGAATCTTTACGATGAGTGAGCAGTTTCGGCCATAACCCAAGTTATTTGTGAACTCATGTGCTAGTTGTCGCTAAAGATATTCACAGAATGATCTGACCAATTCTCTCAGGCGAGATGGCCATGACCCAGTTGCATCTGGAGGATTTGCAGACATTTACAGAGGTGTACTCCAAACGAACTGGGAACCCATGAGAGTGCGTGATCCATTGTGTGAGCGATTCAATTACTCATGAACTCAGGTCGCAATCAAAGCCATCAGAACATATTCGGCGGACGATGGCAGCTTTTTCAAGAAGCAGAAGGTATGCGAATTTTCCGGATCCGCCTCTGCTGGACTTCACCACACCACTGATGTCATTGTTTGCAGCGGCTCCGTCGAGAAATCAAAGTCTGGTTGACGCTGAAGCATATCAATGTTTTACCGCTCTTTGGGACCACAGCGGGATTCGGTCGATTCCCCGCCATGGTGTGCCCCTGGATAGACAATGGCTCTCTGACGTCTTATTTGGAGGAGAGTCACGATAAACTCTCCGTTGTTCAAATCCTTACTCTGGTATGTATCTTGGCCCTCACGACGGAAAGCAACATGACACTCGTGCTGTAGCTCAACGATGCTGCCTCCGGCCTACAATATTGTGAGTGCATCACTTCTACCTGTGTTTTGTCGCGCAGAATCGAAGCAACGTTCTTGATCAGTACATTCATGTTCTGTCGTGCACGGTGACCTATCTGGCGTACGTGGTATACACCCGCTTGCGATCTTGATAGGACGTTAACTCGCGATCTCTCCAGTCGAATGTGCTCGTTTGCAAGGACGGGCGAGCCTATATTTCCGACTTTGGTCTATCGACATTGTTGACGGAACTTGGTGGGACTACGTTTGCCACTTCGGTCCACGAAAGGGGGACGCTACGCTGGACAGCTCCGGAATTGCTCGACCTTGAAATATCTGAAGACGAAGCGGAACCAGCAAAGGTTATGCCAACGAAACACAGCGACATGTATTCATTTGGTGGCGTGATGCTGCAGGTGCGTGCCACTCTCTTCGACTTGTACATTCTGCGCTACATATGACGGGAACAGATTCTGGCTGGAAAGGTCCCCTACCATTACTATACCCGCGAGGTACAAGTCGTACACGCGGTTTCTAGGGGAATGACACCCAGACGGCCCAGTAGTGCATTGGTAACGGAGCGTCGGTGGATGATTCTCCAATGGTGTTGGTCCACTGTCGATCCGTCTCAAACCCGTCCTTCCAGTGACGACATTGTTCGTTTTACAAATGACGAGCTTGCCGAGGTGAACACACCGTAACGGTGCGCCAACAAAAGCACCCCCGACCACCCACGAACTCGTTCACTCGACATGCGAAAACTGCAAGTATAAGATTCTGCAGAATGATGTAGAGTTTCCGAAGTAGTTGGGGATTCCGCTCCTGGTTGTTTGTTTGTTTTCTATGAAGCATGGTGTAAACGACTACTTTGGTTGCGATTTTGTATGAAGAAATCTTATGATCAACGCGAGATCACATCAATATAGTTGATCATCGACAGGCGCCCCGGTGGACGATCCAGAGGCAGCATCCATCTAACCACGGGACGTTGGCATTGAATATAGAGGACTGTTCGAACTAACTTTGAATTCCCAACTTGCAACAGCAAGTAGTCAGTGGTCAGCGGCGCGGGCTCCCGCTGGACACGCCCGTTGTGTGGTCCAGATCACAAACCAAGATTGGAGTTCGAGTTGGGGAGAGTCGAGACTCATGCCAGGGAAGTGTATCGTCACGTGACACATCTACTTTTTCTCGTGTTAAGACTCTGACTAGGCTTCGTGTCAACCCTTGAAGACGTCCCTCACTTGATCAGTCTAAGCCTCGGGATAAGTCTCGAGGTCTCGCGTGCAAATCGCACCCCAGGTTTGTATATACGACTGGCCGTTCAACACCGTATCGAATGGTTTCCTTTCAGTACGTGACATCCCCGAGCCTACGCGCCCCATAATCCTGAATGTCTCCCGATCGCGCGTACGTCCCATCCAGATGTCACAGTGAGCACTTTGTCCTACTCTTCTCCACGCTCACGCCCCACGCTGCGAATCTAACCCTTTCGTGGATAGCTTGCGGCGACGTGGTCAAAAAACCCAAGCTAGATCAACACCATGGTCGATGCCACGCTGGTTTTGACTGTATCGACTGTTCGGTCACCTTTCACACCCCTGCCGAGTATAAGTCCCATACGTCGTGTATCTCTGAAGCGGAAAAGTACCAAAAAGGTCTGTATAGTGGGCCAAAGAATGTACGTGCCTTACCATGATTTATATCTTTTCATCCGTCAGACTTTTTTTTGTACTCGTCTTTCGTTCGAGTCGGATGTCTGACGTTGACTAGGGCCGAGAAAATCGTGACAGTAATACCAATGGGAACGCAAACGGTGGTCGGGGTGGTCGGGGAGGAAGAGGGAACGGGAGAGGCGGTTTTCAAGGTCATGGTGGGCACCAAAGCAAAGGATGGGGACGACCGCGCAACGAAGGGACAGGTGCTAATGGCATGCCCCTCGGTACTCCCCAGCGAATGTCTCCTGTGACCTCGCCCAGTGACCACAGCTCGTCGACAATCAAAACTAAAAAAGCGACTGCGCCGGCACCCCAATCGACTCCGAACGCTGCGTCAGCATCGTCTCCAACGAAAAACGGAGGGAATACGGTTGGTCCGTCCTCTGAACAATCCAAAAAGGAGCAGGAGACCAAGAAGTCAGAATCGAAATCAAAAGACTCCGGCAAGGAGGTCAAGGTAAATCGCGTGTATATATCTACAATCGTGGTTTCACTGAGCGTGGTGATCATCGACAGGCGAACAAATCCAGTGTGGTAGGGGACACATCCACGCCATCTCAACCACCCTCCAACGGGGCCACGGGTCCAACTGAGAAGAAAGGGAAGAAGAAAAGAAAGGATGCGGGTGATGAACTGGTCCCTATGGCAGAACAGCCGAAGGTGGACGTCGGCGAACAGGGGAAGAGCAATGACTCAAAAGAGAAGAAGAAAAATAAAAAGTCCAACGGCGACTCTGCAGGGGATCCCAAGACGGACGAGAACGCGGGTGTCAAGGGGAAGAGTGGAAAGAGAAAGGACGAGACATCTGTCGGTGTCAATTCAACGATACAGGCTGATGAACAGGACGTTAACTCGAAGGAAAAAAAGAAGAAAAAGTCGAAGGATAAGGTTCCTGATGCAGATGCTCCTAAAGTAGACTCCGAGACACAGGGAGAGATCAAGGAATTGGAAGATGGCAAGAAAAAGGAGAAGAAGCGTAAGTCCGAGAAGACCTTGGGCGAATCTACCCTACCACCGGCAGAATCCGTGGACGCACCAGTGCAAAACGAGAATTCAGAGAAAAAGCCGAAGAAGCGGAGGAGAGAATGCGAAGGGATGGAAGATGGAGACGTTGCTGTCGCAAACGGTGACCGCAAAAAGACGAAAAAGAGCTCGCATAGCACAGACACTACTCCCGCACCAATCGACGTAAAAGACTCCACCACTTCGAAGGAGCCGTCAAGTGAAAAGAAGAAGCGTAAGAGGGAAGAAAGGGACGATAGTAAGGATGCCAATGATGGGGATGGAAAAAAGAAAAAGCGGAAACACAAAAAGGAGCCATCGAGTGTGAAAGAGTAAGGATATCTGACGCTGATCTGTATACCTTAGATTATCTATAAGGAATATGCGCTGTATAGGTATAGGATACCACAGCGCTCTGCTCAGACATCGTCAAGGCGTTGAAGCACCAGATGTTCGTTGTTCAAACGTTCAACGTTTAACGATTGATCAGGATTCAGGACGGAGTCGTGCCAATCATATTCGACAACTGTAAGGTCGCATTGGACCAATCGAAAAATACCCAGATGACGGATCAGTTCTGAATTCCACTGTCATATGAGCATATCCGTCAGTTAAATAATCAAGAGTTACCTTTACAGATGTTTTGAACCTTCCAAGTAATATCCTTGGAAAGGTGGCGGCTTACAAGTTGCCACGTGGTTTCCTGATTAGGTGAGATCGATTGGTGTAGGGTCTGATTGTGGCGACGTTTCAAGGCCTGTCTTCCTTAAACTCGACCCATTCTCCACCAGCTCTCTCTACACGCAAATGCACGCAATCCAGGCAAGTTTTATGAACAATCTTGGCTATAAACTATCAACCACTTCCTCAGCAACAATATTGGGCCGTTCGCGACTACCTCAGCCCCGTGCGTTGGCCTGAATCTCTATATCTATTGCACCCGCTGACCATACCTCACAGGTACTCAAGGAAAGCAAGTTCAAAGAACATGGCAGGATCACACCGGGTGCGTCTTTTTGTCCCACTCGTAATCCATTCCTCCCGAACTTGACATCATAACCAGAGGAGTTCGTCGCTGCTGGCGATTTCCTTTCGTACAAGTTCCCCGTATGGACATGGTAAGTTCCCTCCTCCTTTTCGATCCATGGTCAGGATGCCTGACGAACTGAAACTATGATAAGGGAACGCGGGGACGCGTCCAAAGCCCGTGATTATCTCCCTGCCGACAAGCAGTACCTCGTCACCCGCGGCGTACCCTGCCTTCGTCGGGCCACCTCTCTCGCCTACACAGACGCTGACGAAGATGCTGAGCGCCTACTCAACTTTGGGGATTCGTCCGACGGTGCAGTGGACGAGTGGGTTGAAACACACGCCGGCCGGAAACCGACCGTTGATTCGGCGGCGAATCCGGGCGAGATCGACGACATCCCAGATTTGGATGGGGACCAAGAGCTTGCGAGTGCGATTGGGAACGTGTCGATCAGTTCGACGACGGGTGCGACGGTCGGTGAGACGCCTGACCTGGATGACATCCCGGATATGGAAGAGGAGGGTTTGGAAGAGGGCGAGGATGAGGCAACAGCAGCGCCCAAGACGGTTGCATTGGGAGGTGTCATCGACGCGAGGCGAGTATCACTTTGCGCTTTTCCATCACGCGACCTGCTCTCTCTCCCACCATATCCCCGTCCTGACCTCTTCTTCAGCCAGATCGAGGTTGCAAAAGGCAATCTATTACAAGTACGAACCTACGATGTGATGATCACGTACGACAAGTACTATCAGACTCCGCGGATCTGGCTGATCGGCTACGATGAGGTACATCACTTGCCCATCGTCTGAGAAAGAAGTCGCTGACTGATATCCTGCGGCATCGTAGAATCGCACCCCTCTCACACCGTCTCAGATCTTCCAAGACGTCTCAGCCGATCATGCACTCAAGACAGTAACCATCGAGGCATTCCCACAGTCCGCCACCCTTCAAGCAGCCTCCGTTCACCCATGTAAACACGCGAGCGTCATGAAGAAAGTCATCGAACGGATGAACGCAGGTGTCGTCGAAGAACAGCTCGCTGCACGCAAGAAGGAGGGCAAGGAGGGCAAGGAAGGCAAGAAGAGGTGGGGGTTCGGGCGCAAGTCGGGCAAGGATGACAAGAACGCCAGTGTGGGTGGTGAAGAGGAAGAAATCGAAGGCATGCGCGTGGACTTTTATCTCGTCGTCTTCCTCAAGTTCATCGCGTCGATCGTGCCAACCATCGAGGTCGACTCGACGACGGCGTTTTGAATCGGACTTGGATTTCATGTTGCATACCCTATTCTTGCCATTTCTTCCGTTTCCATCCAGCGCTGCTTCTACATCATCTGGATCGAGTGCACACGTTGTTCGGTTCTGTGTTGTGTGTACCATAGAGTGTAGAATTGCATGTACCCTCATCTTCCTGCTTAAATTTACCAGGCTAGTTTCGTTGTTTGCAATAGTATTGGTGTAAAAAGAATGGGTGCAAGAGCCTCGAAGACCATGTAGATTAGGAACAAAAACAAAAAATGACCTGACCCTGGCTCGAACAGGAGACCTTCTGTGTGTTAGACAGATGCGATAACCAACTACGCCATCAGGCCTTGGAGACATTAAGGTGACAAAACGAACTCAGTCAGTTCCTTGTTAGTAGTCACAACTCAAGGATACAAACGCGAAACCGCTTTGACAGGATTCGGAAACGAGGCGCTCGATCGGCGACCAACGATGCTAATAAAACTGGTCCCGCCGAGCTTGAGCAACGACGGTAGACGAGAAAGATCCAGCAAGAGTCCCACGACGAGGTCGAGCGCGCTAGTTTGCGGGGATCAAGGGATCACGATGCGAATATACGTAATATGTCGAGAGAAGTTCGCAGAGGAATGGGCGAGAACGGCGTTGAAAAGTTCCCAACTCCAATCCCACTGGACATTGGTCGACCTGTACAATGTCCTCGACTGAGATCTTGCTGTACAGCGTGCCCTTTCTGATGGTTAGGGGACGAGACCAGGACTGAACAAGACGGACTCGCCGCACAGTGCACACGAAGATGCAGGTGGAGAGACTCGGAGAGTTCGAAGGAGAGTATCGAGAATCGAGATGTGCGACTCAAGCGGGAGAATGCGGGAACATGAATTTCGATCGAGGAATAAGTCCGAATAACGGCAGCGGGTGTGCACGGCCGACTGGTGTTGGGGTGAAGAATGTCAACGCTACCTCGGGCGACCCGCCCATCGAACCAGTTGGTCAGGTATGGTCGTCGTCAACGATGCCAACTTGCAGACGAACGCGAATCAGAAACAAACCGGAGATGGGCCTGGGAGCAATGGGGTAGTTGAGAGCGTACTTAGCTCCGCTTGAAGCGAAGCATTGCCTTCGGTGGCCAAGTTTGTGGCAACATTCGCATGTTGACTCATTTTTCGTATCACCCAACGGCTCCACTTTATACTATTCACCTGTCGTGTTGCTTGGAATGTCTGCGGTTCCTGGTGCAAAACAGCAACCTGACCCGCGAAAGGCATGTTTTGGATGGGGAAGACGAGTGGACCTTTGCCATCACTGCCAGGCTGTGCAATCACCCCTCAACCTCGCGAAGATCCTTATCGTTACGCGGCTTACCGCCTGTCAGGTCGTCTATAGTCTCGGAAGCATTACTGTCATGCTAGAAGGCAGGTTACAAATTTTGCAACACTCGCATGTGACGGATCTCTCGTATCACCTGATCACTTCACTGTCTATCCACCTGGACCGTGTATCGCGTTATCTGGCTTGTCTGTCGTCATCAGCGGTATCAACTAACCAACAATGTTCTCGCTCTTCTAATGATCATGATGCGCGGGCGGGCTTACGCTCTTATCACTTATCGTAACGGAAATAATGCCATTCGCTTCAAGTCTCGAGTGCCGCTAGTCAGAGCTGGGTTCACCAACTCTGGCGTGTAACGCCTTCAAACTCAGAATTCGTAAGCATATAAAGCTGATCCGACTCGGAATTGTATCACGAACGTATCATTGACCTACTGACCCATACCCGTAAAGCAGTCCAATTAACCCGCATCCATGGGGGCTCGTGTCCTTGACGTATCCCTTGCCGGTTTAGCATTATACCTCGTCGTGCGTCTTGTCTGTAGGAGTGTCCCCCTCCCGCCCGGGCCACCTGGATTGCCGCTCATCGGAAACCTACGCGTCATCCGTGCAGAGGCACCGTATAAAACACTCGGAGCCATGACTAGTAAATATGGCAAGTACCATAACTCGCGATGTCGTACACAAATCGCTCATCTTCCAACAGGTCCCATCATTTACCTCAAAGCATTGGGGACGCACTATGTCTTTCTCAATTCCACCAAGGCAGCCAAGGACATATGCGAGAAGATGAGCGCCATCACGTCCAACAGGCCACACTTGGTGCTCTCTCATGAGCTCATTGGTTGGGGCAGCGCCACGCCATTTTTGCCATATGGTGACACGTGCCGAAAGCATCGCAAGTTATTTGTTCGGTACCTGCTCGCCAACAGTAACCTGGTGACATTCTACCCATCCGAGGAAGCGGAAGCGAGACGATTCATCTTCAGTGTATTGAAGAACCCTGACGATCTGGTCGCCCACTGCTACAGGTGTGGTGATCATCGCCCTCCAAGTGATTGGGATAACATGAAATATTTGGGACAGATCAACTGAAGCGTTCATCTTAAAGGTTTCGCATGGTTATAGCGTAAAGGATGGTAATGATCCGCTCGTGGAGATGTCCAAAAAGGCTATCCGTAATATATCTGAGACAATGGCGCCAGGACGTTTTCTAGTTGATTTTTTCCCGATTTGTACGTTGCTCGAGTTCATCCCGATCCGTTTCAGTTGCTGAAATGATTCGGCTAGTGCGATACTTGCCCGAGTGGTTCCCGGGAGGAAGCTTCCACAAAGACGTGAAGCGGGGCCAAAAGGTTATCAGCGAGGCAGTGAACGGGCCGTACGAGTTCGTGTTGAAGAATCTGGTTTGTTTCTTCCCGTTCGTGGCGTATATTATGCTGATTTCGAGGCAAAGGGCGATGCGCCGCCATCATTGATATCACAGTTACTTCGGGAGGGAGTCACTGGTGAAGATAAAGAGATTTTGAAGTGGGTTTCTTTTGGGATGTACCTGGGTATGGTGTTGAGGTATCACTTTCGAAATTGATTTACTGACGTTGAGCGTTCTATGGCCTGTAAGCGGGATCCGAGTCAGTAAGTTGAACTTTTCTGTCTACAAGCAAATCGCGCTGAAGCGAGCGCATCAACTGCAGACGCCGTCCATGTTGTCCGCATTTTTCCTTGCCATGACAATGTACCCCGATGTTTTCAAGAAAGCACAGGCTGAAGTAGATACCGTTGTCGGAAATGAGAGACTTCCAACCATGGAGGACCGTGATGCGTTGCCGTACGTGAATGCGATTTGCACGGAACTTTTGAGGTGGAACGTGGGGATCCCTCTCCGTACGTCCGCGTCTCTGTGCATGTACATTTATGGGTAGAGTAACATTACATGACACCAATAGCAGCGCATGTCTCCACCGAGGACATGATCTACGAGGGATATTTAATCCCCAAAGGGTCATGGCTTATGCCCAATGTTTGGTGCGTAGCTTCCGTCGATAGGGGTATTACTTACATGAAGCGTTCCTTGCAGGTATATCCTATCCAATCCAGAGACATATCCCTTTCCCGAGACATTTGATCCGGAGAGGTTCCTTGGTGAGAACCAGCAACCAGACCCGCGAGAGGTATGTTTTGGATTGGGAAGACGACGGTGTTTAGGTGCGCGTCTAGCGGAGTCAATGATCTTCATATATATCGCAATGTCGCTTGCAACGCTGGATGTGTCAAGATACGCAGAAGATGGTGTAGAATGGGTACCCAGGTATGAATTCGACGAGGGTATGCTACGGTGAGTTTTCCGCGTTTTTCCTGGAGTGTAGTTACGAACGACCAGTCTCGCAGTCGTGTCAAGCCATTCAAATGTAAGATTGCACCGCGGTCGAGCAAGGTGGAAGATCTTCGTACTCGTTTGGACTCGATGTAAGGTAGATTTGATGATTTGGTTTATGTTTTACATTGGATGCCTCTTCGTCATGATCTTCGCCAAATCTGTTGGGCGCTTCTATACCATCACACATACCGCGTCGTCCGGCGTGTCCTGAACGCTGTATTACCCGTGTTCAAGAGGCATGATCAAGCAACTTCATGCCTCTCCGATTTGCTTAATCAGTTTACCCTTTCGACGATCCTTCGATTCCTCTCCCAAAATCCCGCAGATACTCCGCCAACTCTACAGGGTCATCCTGTATTATACCGTCAGTCAGCCCAACCACAATCGTTCGACAATCTACGCCATTTCGTAGCACACCCAGGTGGACTCACCTCATGCACGAGATGCCATGCCCCACGTATGCCCCACCCCTGCCAGTCATCACCTTGAGCTGAAACTTGCCTTGCATATGCCCAATCTCAGTAGGAGGAGCAAGATCTCGAGATAAGTTTGACCTTGGTCCTTGAGCACAGTAATCTGTTGATCACGCGTGGCAAAAGTGCCATTCGATCGCTTGCCTTTTCTTTACTGTAACGATCGCACCGCAGTTCGCTCAATACCTTAACACATACCGTGACGCCGTCTCCAATACTCGCGTTCATAAACCATCCAATCACTCCCTTGTTTCACCACGACAGACGCCGTTGGCTTTACTTTACCCTAGATTTCAAGTTGCCCTAGACCCTTGTCCCCCGTTCTCAAGATCTCACCCCTTAGGTCCTGAACAGGGAGGATGCCGAAACCTGGAGTCGAGTGAGGCAGCGTCGGGCAAATAAGTTTACAGAGGCTATGTACATTTGTGTGGGCCTGTGAGAGTGGTGTGGTGGGCGGCGGGGGCGAAAAAAATGTATGTATTGTACCGAACTACAGAGAGGGATGTGCTAACAGATCGTGCTAGCAGCGAAGTGGAGAGAGGCAGAATTCAGGCAACGGGTGGGCACTGCAAGTGCATCGGAAAACTCAAACTCTAGGACCTCCCGCCATGTTCGGACTGCCAGAAACAAATCGGACTGCCCACGGCGAATCCAAGGCTAGATTATTATGAAACAGCCCTGTGCACGTCCGACAACATCCGCAGACAAGCAAGATTGCCGCAGACTCGCACTGGGCAATTGGGGTTCAATCTGATGGATCGATAGTAAATCAGTAACCGGGTCAACAACAGGCCCGTGACAAGATGCATCACGATCTGGATGATTCCCGCTCCAACTTGTCCTTGTCGAGTTACAGTAAGGAGCCGAAATGAGTTTGGGGCGATATAGAAACGAACGTTTACTGCAGGGTGCTTCTCTTGAATCACTGATTTCTCTTCAGATGGCGACTATTCAAGTTAACGCAAATTCCGCTGGGACGTCTCAGCAGGTAGCTGCTCTACCAGAGAAAACGAACCTAGCCCTCCTCAGGATCATTCGGGACAACTTCAACACTCAGTACGCGTCCCAAGCAGCTTCGCTCGCTGAATTTCGTGATGCTGTCTCGGCGCATGGTGGTACTGAGGTCGACGCTAGCCTGCTAGCAGATTTCAGGGCCCATGTCCCACTCTCCGATTACGACTCTTACAAGCCATTCGTAGATAAATTCAATACGCAGCCATGCAAGGAAGAGGACGTCATGAATATGCTTTCCCCTGGATTTCCAGACTTTTTGGCACTCTCCAGCGCTACATCTGGATCAAACCCCAAGATGTTCCCAAGATACAACCACAACGCGCGATTGAACATCCCGCCTCGCCCATTCTTTTATACGGATGACAAAGATCCGATCGCTGCCTTGATATGTACAAGATATAGGGATGTGAAGGTGGTAGAAGGTGCATCCGGTGAAGTGATACAAAGGATCCCCGTCTGCATCGCATCCGGGGGATTAGTACGTAGAAGCCTTGGATGGCATATCGATGATGAGAGCCGGATGTCTGTCGCTAGTATGTTTTCTCCCTCCCGTCTCCGACAATGCGTGCTACTGTCCCTGCCCGTTTCCAGTGTCAGGCGCTGCTGCGCCATGGGCAGCGACTGTGATCGGATACGTTCCTTCCTTTCTGACCATCCACGGTCTCTTTTTCCTTGCACACAGAAACGTGTGCTTCTTCCGCACAGTATTCGCAACGCAGTTCGTGGATCTCATCCGCTGCATTGACAAGCACTGGGATATGCTCGTGTCTTGCATCAGGGACGGTATGCTGCCTGACGTGCAAGGTATTGATCATGTTCGAGAGTACTTGCAGGCAGGTCGATGGTCAATAGATATCAGTATCATTACTAACGTGTTGTGCAGGGTCATTTTCATCCCAATCCAGAGCGCGCGGCAGAACTATTCGAGATTGGGCCTCCGTTGTCCTCTGAAGGATGGTTCCCCCGCGTTTGGCCAGAAGCGGATGGCCTCGTGGCGATATGTAGTGGCCCATTTGCCACCGTGATTCCAAAGGTGGGTGATCATGCACCTCCTGGTGACTGTGATAGACTGAACTGTCTCATCTTGTGATCCAGGTGAGGTCCATTCTAGGACCAAATGTCTCCATCCGTGGTTCCGGATATGATTCTTCGGAAGGCTCTGTTGGTATTCTGCATGACGTGAACAAACTAGATGAATTTGTTCTTCCGAGTGATGACATTGTCGAGTTCCTGGATGTCTCCCTAGATGCAACCCACGAAAACCTCTGCCAAGCAGTCAGTATTTGACCTTGCATTTTAGACCTCAGAAGGTTGGCTAACTATAGCGATCACACAGTGGGAAGTGGAAGTGGGCAAACGCTACGAGCCAATCTTGACGACTAGAGATGGGCTGTGGCGATACCGACTGGGTGATGTTGTCCACATCATTGGAGTTCACATGGAGAGCAAATCCCCGCTATTCAAAATTATTGGAAGGAGATCGTCAGTACATGATCATTCGTACGCACACTAGACATGGTCACTAATGATTGGTCCGGGACAGGTTGACCATTCGCGTCCCGTTTACACAGATCATAGACGATCAACTCTTTGTGGCTATCCAGGACTTGACCTCCGAAGGTACAATTCGAGTGCACGAATTCACGACTGTGTTCGATGACCGCGCATCACTGCCCACTATTGGCTTTTTCATCGAGCTTGCCGAACCTCTCGGTGCGTCGTGGGCTTGTGTGCCAGCCTAATAGTTGAGCAACCCGCTCACCAACCCAAACCGCACGACAGGGCCAAGTGCACATGCAGTACCGCGAAAACTGTTCGATGCCCTCGTTGCCAATCACAGTGGGCTGCAGCCTGCGCTCGAGCTCGGGAGAATGGGCCTCCCGACGGTCCGAATTGTCAAGACAGGCACGTTTTCGGAGTATCGTCAGTGGAAGGGGGAGCAAATGAATGTAGGTTTTGGACAGATCAAGGTACCCCTGGTGCTGCTCGATCCAGCCGTGCGAGAGTGGGTCTCGGAGCGGGTCGTTCAGGAATTATGAGGGGAATATCTCTGATTTCAAAAACTAACGATCTGCTGATGAACTATGGTTACGTCCGCGTCGAGGGTCACCGTGTTGGGTGTAGATAGCTGTCGTAAAGTATGCCGGTTTTTGGATTGTCTCATCCTCTTAGAGATCAGGCACACTCGCAAAACATGACCACGTACGGTCTCTGATGCCGCTAACCAACATGGACATCAATGTAGGATCTCGCAAGACATGACTCGGAACAACGTACCCAAAAATGCAGTCCCAGCTGCCTCTTTGAGTCCCTGCATCCACGATCCTGGAGGCGACACTTTGTTTTCTTCCATACATTGCAATGCGTCGTATACCATGTCATCATTCGGAGATGACTAGCCGAGATGACCATTACCGTTTCTGAAGCCCATACCCCAACGCCCGTTCGAGATCGTGTTTTAAATACGCACGTGCCACCATCATTTCTCTCTTGAACGACATGCTGGGGAACCATGACGGGAGATAAAGCACTTGAAACATACTTATGGCGCGATCAAACAAGAAAGGAAGACACGGAATCGACTTACCCCACGGAAAGGCGCCCGGGATAACAGCAATGTCGGGACGCATAGCAGGCATGACAACCGCCAACACGTTTGCCACGCTGTCGATGAGACCGTGTTCGCGAGAGGCTGGATTATAGTCGTACTGCTGTTCAGAATGACGGATGCCGTGCATGTCAGGCCTATGAACATATTTTTTCTCATACACTTACTCGAATATGTGGTCAGTGAAGTTGTCGGGCATTTCAAGCAGTCGGTGGAGGAGATGACATGCTCTACGGTGTCGAGAAGGCAAAAATCTGGGTGCCGTTTCGGGCACAAATGTCTGATGAAAGAACCACCTGTGGTGTTGCCATCGATCACCATAGGACATGAGAATGGAATTGAAACCCACTTCACACCTGCAAAAGTGCGTTGAGATGAGCGATAGGGAAAGAATGAAAGATCTGACAGTTCATCGGCAATGAGGTATGTATATGAGCGGTCAACATAGTTCCTAGACCGAATCTCAAGCAGGTCTGAGGCGATATTTCGCGAGTTGACGACGACGGTGTCGATTCCTAGCGGTCGAGAATAAACTAGATCGCCCGGGGGTCGAACGAGGTCCGCGTCGTCGTCGTCGTCGTCGCGGTGTGCTGTTGACGAAGACGACAGTGAGGCAAAGTGCGCAAGGATGGTGGGAGCGCTCCCATCTGATATACATTGTTTTTGTCGCGTCCTGGGCGGATGAGGCGAGTGTATGCATGCAAACAGGGCGACCCTGTGTATGCCCCCGTCGGAGCTGGGTGAGCGCGTCGTGGAGGTAGCAGTCTTCGGAGTGCGTGGGGCAGCAGTGCGAGAGGTGGTGGAAAATAAGGCAGTCGCAAGGACCTCCCCGAGTTTGAGACGCTCGAGTTTCGTACGTCGGTGAGTGGTGTCGGAAGGTACATCTGAGGCAGAGGATCCAGACACGAGCACGGAGCCACGGTGGTGGTAGGTCAACGACGCGGGAGAGTCGAGGGCATCGACAGAGGTGGTCGAGAGGGATCCGAGTCTGAGCAGAGTGTGAGGGAGGTAACGGTCGAGTGGACATACATACATGAAAGTGTCGTCGTCGATGTCGCCCAGGATTCTGCTGAGCTTTTTGGAGGTACGAACAAATGTGTGTTGGTGTTTTATTAGAGCTGGTACCAGACCAGGAGCGAATCGAGCGATTGGACGAGTGAGCGGTGATAGAATTGTGGACAGCTGGCACAGGCACCCGCCCAACCTCGCGGCGGTACTGCTCACTCTGAGCTCGTCCTCGTTCGTTTTGGAGGTCCGTTGTATTTCTCCCTTCCCAAATACTATGCTCATACAACAAACAACGCCGTAGGTTTCGCAGGCTTCCAACTTCCCAAGTCACACAGGGAAACACCTCGTCCGCTCGACATCTACACGCCTAGCTTGGTCGACTGTCTACCCCGCCCCCGATCCCGATCACGACTTCCCAGGAACCCGCTCAGTACACGGTCTTTGTACCTTTTATGACGAGTACAGACGCAACTCTGGAGCGCGTCCCCGTCGCGCTGCTGCATCACGGAGAGAAATGCCTCGTCGGTCGGACACGCTGGGGGTGGCGTCTTTTGGAACGACGCGTGGCTGCGCCTCGTCACGCCTACACCCGCGCCCACCTCCACCCGAAGTTTAGAGTAGCAAATCCCATCGTCAAACCGAATACGCCAACGCGTTCCGTGCACTAGGCACCACCTCGCCCGAACCTCGCGGCTGGTTCCCTCCCGCGTCGTACATCCGCGATGGAAAAACGAGGGTCGTACTCACCGGGGGACTGCTCTCATCCAACGAACGGAGCGGTCAGGTGTGGGTCGGAAACGCCGAGCTCTGAGACCAGGTACGCGATACAACTAAATGAATGGAACGTTGACAGCGTATGAATAACACGTGTGTTGTGTTATCTTTTTTCACATCCAGTGTCCCGCATATATCCATGCTCTCTCCTTGTCCGAGAACAACGAACCCCACCTTGGTCACCAAAGCCACGTCGACGAGCCTTAACCCTCATAAACCCAGCGATGAGTCGAGAAGAAGGCATGCGCCTCGGACACGACACTTACGTGCACGAATCGTCCCCTACCCGACCATGTAATATATACACACCCCTTCACGCGTACATTCGAGTCTGTTCTCACCTCGCACGACCAGGAAGATCTAACGGCGTACACCGTACATGTTTATTGACAGGCGCTGCGCTGCACGACCCACAGCGCGTCGTCGAAGCCCTGTATATGTCAATCCTGACCATGAGTGGGCTGGCAGGTTCAGAGGTTAGAGCAAGCATCAGCGGACGACTGATCGCGCCGTCGATCATCGATCATATCTGGGGCGTGGATGAGGCGTGATGCATGCTAGGAACGAGATCGGACGGACTCTGAGCCAGCAAGGAGCGACACTATCCCCGGAGAATACTGTACATACATACAATACATTTTTGAGATAGTTTGATGATACGATGACACCATGAAATAGCAATAACATCACAATAACCCATCCGAATGTTCAAAGACCTACATGGATGAACGGAACCCACTCGTTGAACGACACTTCACCACTCTCTCGAAGACCCCCCATAGCTTCGTGCAGTGCCCATGCAGCCTCCCGACAATCCGGCCTTGTCCCATTCCGGAACAGGTGCTCGTACACGTCCCTCGCCACGATGGGCGCAAGCTTGTCACTGATCGACCACATCGTACCAATGACACCAGTATAGCCCGCAAACAACATTCCCGCTGCGATATGGATAGCCTCATCAGTGAGACCCTCATCACCCGTCGCCGTTTGACACGCAGAGAGAAAGGCAAGCCCACCACGGGACCGTGACAACCCGATAATATCAGATACTTTCAAGCGGCGTTCATCGGCGAGACAGAGTCCGCTGTGGGTCGGATCCGTGGCATCCTGGATTCCATGGCATGCAAAATGGACCCAGTCCGCCTCCTTCATCAACCCAAGAACTTCCTCGACAGTTCCGTCAGAGGGTTCCACGAAGGTGGTGCATGCTGAAGCCGAGTTCCTGATTACTTCCTCGATGTGTGCCAACTCAGTGTGCACACCTGGAAGTCGGGAAAGTTGGCCATCTGTGGGTGGTTGACGAACGGCGAGCAGGCGGAAATCGTCGTTACGTGCCATATGGATGTTGCGTGACGGTGCAAGAATGCTGAGCGTAGGGACATATGACGAGACAACAAAGTCGAATACTTTGTGTCCAGGTGCTGAATACTCGGCATCATAAAGACCAGCAGCATGGATGGGAAGAAATACAAAGGGGCCAGTCGGACACCAGAAAATACGTGATAGTTCCCCATGTGTCTGTTCAGAGATCCAGATGAGCGGACTTTGAATACAAGCGACATGACAACACGTACTGAGAAAGCCAATGCATCCATGACTGGTTTAATGACGGATTTCCACAAGGGGGATAAGAAGGATTCCCAGGTCCCGCGGTCCCATCTTTCAATCTTGCCAGTCCTTTCAACAAGGGCGTGGCGAAGGAAACCTTTCAGGATTCCCTGGAGATGAGTAGATCGCTGAAAAGTGAAATTGGGGAGTGGGACATGAATTACATGATCCACGTCGGCAAGAACGATCAATGCATCGCATCGGGTTTCTGCAGCGTTGAGCATCACGACTGGTCCGGAGTGTGCTGAGGCACGGAGCTGAGAGAAGTCTTTGGGGAGGAGGAAGCGCTCGAAGCCAGGAAGGCGTCGAATCTCCTGAAGAAGTTTATCTCGTTCGATCGCGAGCGTACGGTGTCTATCAGCATCTTGTTGCAACGTCTGTGTCGCACGTTGCATTGGATCATCAGTCGATTCCAAGGTGGACAAAGATTTTTCACGAGTGGCACCAGCATCGTCTAACGCGGCAGACAGTTCCCGAAGTCTGCGGGCATGATCTGGATGAGCAGATGACAACTGCTCATAAGAGCCCCGAAGCTGAAGGAGCTCCACCCAAACGATGGAATGTCCTTGTTCGAGCCATTCCACTGCAAGTTCTGGGAATCCCGAGTCCAAAGCTGCAGCTGCAGCCTCGCGCACAACATCAGCACCTTGCTTGAGTTCTGCGTAACGGTGGGTAAGGGAAAGGCCAATCCATGCAAGCTGGGGGAAAAGGTTCATTGCAATAGAATATGCACGGAGGAGAGAGGGATGGTGCACACGTCGAGCACATAATATCCAATTCCGTGACGCACGGAACCGATCACTGATGGGGCCTATGGGAACAGAAGCAGAATGTGAATACAGGGAAATCGCGTCCTCGAGATCGCTCAGCTCCCCAAGGCACTCGAAACGAGCTTCGAAGAATTTTCCGAGATTTGCCAGCATGCCGGGAATGTGGGGGTGACCAGGAGGGGCGAGGTCAACGGCTTCCCTGAGCGTCGAAATGGCATGCTCGAGATCGCTCAGCTCCCCGAGGTGCTGGAAACGAGTGATGAAGGAGAGACCGAGGTTGTTCAGACCACTCGGCTTGTCAGGGTGACCATCAGGGATGAGGTCAACGGCTTCCCTGTGTGTTGAAATGGTATGCTCGAGATCGCTCGGCTCCCCAAGGCGCTGGAAACGAGCTTTGAAGGAGAGACCGAGGTCGTTCAGACAACCCGACTTGTTAGGGTGACCATCAGGTGTGAGGTCAACGGCTTCCCTGAGCGTCGAAATGGCATCCTCGAGATCCCTCAGCTCCCCGAGGCGCTGGAAACGAGTGATGAAGGAGTTCCCAAGGTTGTTCAGACGGGTCGGCTTGTCACAGTGACCATGAGGGGTGAGTTCATCGGCTTCCCTGAGTGTTGAAATGGCATGCTCGAGATCGCTCAGCTCCCCGAGGCGCTGGAAACGAGTGATGAAGGAGAGGCCAAGGTTGTTCAGACCACTCGGCTTGTCAGGGTGACCATCAGGGATGAGGTCAACGGCTTCCCTATGTGTCGAAATGGCATCCTCGAGATCGCTCAGCTCCCCGAGGCGCCGGAAACGAGCTCTGAAGGAGTTTGCAAGGTTGTTCAGACCATTCGACTTGTCAGGGTGACCATCAGGGGTGAGGTCAACGGCTTCCCTGTGTGTCGAAATGGCATGCTCAAGATCACTCAGCTCCCCGAGGCGCTGGAAACGAGTGATGAAGGAGTGACCGAGATGGTTCAGACGACTCGGCTTGTCAGGGTGACCATCAGGGGTGAGGCCAACGGCTTCCCTATGTGTCGAAATGGCATCCTCGAGATCGCTCAGCTCCCCGAGGCGCTCAAAACGAGTGATGAAGGAGAGACCGAGGTTGTTCAGACAAATCAGCTTGTCAGGGTGACCATCAGGGATGAGGTCAACGGCTTCCCTATGTGTTGAAATGGCATCCTCGAGATCGCTCAGCTCCCCGAGGCGCTCGAAACGAGCTCTGAAGGCAAGACCAAGGTTGTTCAGACCACCCAGCTTGTCAGGGTGACCATCAGGAGTGAGGTCAGCAGCTTCCCTGTGTGTCGAAATGGCATGCTCGAGATCCCTCAGCTCCCCGAGGCGCTGGAAACGAATGATGAAGGAGCTCCCGAGGTTGGTCAGACAACCCGACTTGTCAGGGTGACCATCAGGGGTGAGGTCAACGGCTTCCCTGAGTGTCGAAATGGCAAGCTCGAGATCGCTCAGCTCCCCGAGGCACTCGAAACGAGCTTTGAAGGAGAGGCCGAGGTTGTTCAGACTACCCAGCTTGTGAGGGTGACCATCAGGGGTGAGGTCAACAGCTTCTTTGAATGTCGAAATGGCATCCTCGAGATCGCTCAGCTCCCCAACGTGCCTGAATCGCCACAGCAACGCCACGCCAAGATTCCCTAGTCCTACGCGGTACCCGTCCTCCCAAACTGAAACAGATCTGACCAATTGTTGTAAAAGTCCGATTGCTCGTTCAAGGTCGGCTAGATCGCCGTATCGTGCGAACTGCTTCAACAGCGCGACACTTGACCGCCATGGGTCTCCATCTGCTAAGCGTGAACTTGATTGCGAGTCCACTGATGATTGGCCACTTGTAGGGCCGACTCTGGCATATAATTGCAGCATGAAAGACACAGCTCGGCTTTCGTGACTGTCAATGGAGCTGAGCTCCATTGCCTCATGCAGCGATGCCTCAACCCGTGCTCCATCGAAGTCGTCCCCCGTTTTCTCGAATCGTGCCAAATACACCGCAGCCAACTGAATCAACGTGGATGGCCGGTCAGCGTGACCGACAGGACGTGCGGCAAGTGCATCGCGGTACAAGCGAAGGGGGATCTCATAGCAACCATTCGTGTCGTCGACCCGACAGAGGATGAATGTAGCCGTCGCGAGGTTCGACTGAGCAGCCGCACGACAAGGATGGTTCGGTAGACAAGTATTGAGTGCCCGCTCAAACTCTGCAATAGAACGCTCCAGGTCTCGCTTTCCCCCGTGCTTCCGGTAACGCGAGAGAGCGCTGTGGCCGTGATTCGTTGCGTCTTCTAGCGCGTTTGGAGCATTTGTGGTTGACTATACACATAGAATGATCAATGGGGATCGTGTTGACGCAAGTCGCCTGCTTACGCAAAGAGGACCGAGCGCCCTCGACGCCAATGAATCGCGGCTCTCGCCATTGCACCCTTCAACAGTTACAACAATAGATGAACACGGGGATACAATGTTGCCATCCTTTGGGAAAAAAATAAACGCTGCCAAGGTGTGAATGCCCGGACGTTGAGCAAAATGCCGTTCTACTCACGGATGTGCTTTTCACTGCGATCTAATAGTTCTTTCACGGTGATTGTCAACTTTCGTAGCGGTTCAGCAGCGCCCAACATGGGCTGGAATTCGGAGGATGCGTAGACCTCTAGACAAACGCTTGCTGATGGATCTGACGGTCTAGGAACTCTGTAAGCACAAATCCAAGTTACTGGAGGAGGATATCACATCTGGATCGGCCCGCTCCATTCAACGACATCATCCTTCACTGACGAACACTTATTTTCAGTTCTCCATTCAAGGTCACTGTGGTGTACGGTGGTGTAAAAGCCGGCAGGAAGGCGTCGAAGTCCAAGGGAGACACCTGTCACTCGAATACCTGGCTTTCATTCAGCAATTCTTCCGCAACCATGTGAAAATAGGTATTTCGTACTTGTAATAACAGTATGTGCTGAGGTTTCCTGCTTGGATTGAAATTCTTGCCCCGTACATTGGGGGTCAGCGTCAGAAGCCCCGGATGCCTGTATCATAACAGGTCAGCAAATCAGCAGCTAGGTCTCACAAACCCACAGTTGGTGCACGAGACTGTGATGTTCCTGATTCAAGTCGTTTGTTTCTCGAGCAATCCTCAGCCAGGTTATCCGTCGTCTCCAGATCAGGTCGTGATCGTTTCTGTACGGCGTCCGACTTGCTAGCCATGACTGGGAAGGTGAGCTGTTGAGGAACGCAGCGATGGCATGCCTGGTGTGGTTTTTAAATCCAACCTGTCCACAGGCATCTTCATTTTAGCCATTGTTGTAAGAAACATACCTGTGCATTGCCTTGGTGACATGCTTCCGAGTGCTGTGGTGGTAACGAAATGACCTTCGACTCACGTCAGCATCAGGTTCGCCTTGTTCCGGCGGTGCCCACTCGTTTCACTGCGCCTTTCTGAGTCTCATTCATTACACGACGGGTCAGATTGATAGACTCCTCCTCGCTTTTCTTTGCGACTCCCATTCATTACACGACGGGTCAGATTGACAGACTCCTCCTCGCTTTCCACTGGGTTCCATCAAACCCTGGGATGCCCAGTTCGTGAGTCCCCACTCCCATCCCATCACTTGTCTCCATCTCTGTCGCGCTCATCTCCGTTTCTGTCATCGCTTGTCACAGCTCACGAGCGCCGTCCAAAGATCATCTCCTAGTCATGGCACGATAGAACCACTGGAGAAAGATACGAAAGAGCGTCCTGTGATCGACTCACACCAGAAGTGCAAGCGCCAAGTTCCTTTAGTAACCGGACACCCGGCAGTGGTGCTTCGGATGATTACCGCCGCCACTGCCCTCGTCGAGTCACAGTAGGGACCCGAAACGTCTGGGACATTATCAAAACCAACGTCTGCCGCAGGATGCTTCTCCTGGATCGCCCATCCGACAGTCCATCCAAAGGTTTGCATTTTCAATCGGGAACGCAGATATATTCACACGCTCGCCACTTTGGGCTCGCAGACGCACCCGCCCAACCTCGCGGCGGTACTGCTGTTACCCCCACTCTGAGCTCGTTCTCATTCGTTTTGGAGGTCCGTTGTATTTCTCCCTTCCCAAATACTATGCTCATACAACAAACAACGCCGTAGGTTTCGCAGGCTTCCAACTCCCAAGTCACACAGGGAACACCTCCCCCGCTCGACATCTACACGCCTAGCTTGGTCGGCTGTCTACCCCGCCCCCCGATCCCGATCCACGGCTTCCCAGGAACCCGCTCAGTACACGGTCTCCTCTACTTTGTCACACGTACAGACGCAACTCTGGAGCGCATCCCCGTCGCGCTGCTGCATCACGGAGAGAGGGATGCCTCGTTGGTCAGACACGCTGGGGCTGGCGTCTTTTGGGACGACGCGTGGCTGCGCCTCGTCACGCCTACACCCGCGCCCACCTCTACCCCAAGTTTAGAGTAGCAAATCATACGCCAACGCGTTCCGTGCACTAGGTTCCACCTTGCCCGAACCTCGCGACTGGTTCCCTCCCGCGTCGTACATCCGCGATGGAAACACGGGGGTCGTACTCACCGGGGGACTGCTCTCGTCCAACGAACGGAGCGATCAGGTGTGGGTCGGAGACGTCGAGCTCTGAGACCAAGCACGCCATACAAGTACAAGGAATTTCGATATAATAATGGAACGTGGACAGTGTATGGATAACACGCGTGCCGTGATATCTCTTTGATGTGCAGTGTACAGTGTATTATGCATGCAGCTCTGTTCGAGAGCCCAGCGCGTTCGGTATGCCCAATGGTCACGCGTGCGCTTTTGCTTTCTCTCATCCTACATGACCAGGAATGAGTGGCATGTACCTCACATTCTGCCATTCACAGTGCGTCGAGCCTCCCTGAGGAATACCAATCTTGGCTCTCTTTCTTTCTGCTCGAGCACGAGCGGACTGCTAGATTTCGCAAACACCATGCCCATGGACAGCACAACCAGATGGACTTCAGGGATTTGGGATCCTGATATCTACATCTGAATGGCGTGGGCTCCACACTCGGATAGCACGTCCACTAGCGACGAGTTACCATGTTTTCAAACATGAGAGCCTTCACGCCAGTCGAGAACAACATGCAGGCTCACGATTGAGATTGAGATGGAGTAACGACACAATACTGTAAAGTACATTTTTCGACTACGATGACACCATGAAAGCATAAAAACAAATCAGTCAAAGACCTACATGAATGAACGGAACCCATGTGACAAACGACGCTTCCCCACTCTCTCGAAGACGGCCCACAGCTTCGTGCAGCGCTCGTGCAGCATCCCGATAATCCGGCCTCGTGCCGTTCCGAAACAAGTGCTCGTATACCCCCCTTGCCACGGCAGGCGCAAGTCTGTCGCTGATCGACCACATCGTACCAATCACTCCACCGTAACCCGCAAACAACATCCCTGCTGCGATATGGATCGCCTCATCAGTGAGATCCTCGTCACCCATCGCCGTCTGACAGGCCGACAAAAAGGCAAGCCCACCACGAGGACGCGACAACCCGATGATGTCAGATACCTTCAAGCGACGTTTGTTGGCGAGACAAAGACCACTATCAGTTGGCTTTGCGGCATCTTGGATACCGTGACACGCGAAATGGACCCAGTCCGCATCCTTCATCAAGCCAAGGACTTCCTCGACCGTGCCAACGGAAGATTCGAGGAGCGTGGTGCATGCCGAAGTTGGATTTCCAACTACTGTCCTAATGTGTCTCAATTCGGGAGCTACACCTCGAAGAGGCGCCTGGCCGTCCGAGGGTGGCTGACCCACGAGGAGAAGGCGGAGATCGTTGCTGTATGCTACACGGGAATTGGATTGGGCAAGAATGGTGAGAGTAGGGACGTATGACGACACCACGAAATCGGATACTTTGTGCCCGGGTGAGGAATACTGAGTGCCATACAAGCCAGCCGCATGGATGGGAAGGAACACAAAAGGGCCAGTCGGACACCAAAAAATGCGTGATAGGTCCCCAACAATCTAATCGGGAGGTGGATGGATAAGCGCGAATTCCAGTGACAATACAGTACATACATACCGAGAAGGCCAAGGCATCTAACACTGGTTTGATGACTCCGTTGAACAAGGTGGATAGGAGGATTTCCCAGCTGCCAGTGCGCCGTGTTGCCTGCTTCCCCTTCCTGTCGTCAAAAGGTGTAGCACGAACATGACCAAGCAATTTTCCCAACATGTTCTGAAGACCCACAGACCGCTGCAAATTGAAATTGGGAAGGGGGACATGAATTACATGATCCACGTCGGCAAGAAGAATCAATGCATCACATCGGGTTTCTGCAGCGTTAAGCATCACGACTGGTCCGGAGTGTGCTGATGCACGGAGCTGAGGAAAGTCTTTGGGGAGGAGGAAACGCTCGAAGCCAGGAAGGCGTCGAATCTCCTGAAGCAGTTGATCTCGCTCAATCGCAGGGGTACGCTGCCTGTTGGCCACATGTTGCACGGACGCACTTGCACGACGCATTTCAGTTTCAGTGGTTTCTAAGAGCGGAGAGGAGGGCCTTATGCCACTGGCACTAGCATCCTCCAAGGTTGAAGACACCAGTTCCACGAGTGCGGAGAAAGACTGTTCGCGAGTGGAACCAGCATCGTCTAATGCGGCAGACAGTTCCCGAAGTCTGTGGGCATGATTTGGATGGGCAGACGACAATTGCTCATAAGAGCCACGAAGCTGAAGGAGCTCCCCCCAAACGATGGAATGTCCTTGTTCGAGCCACTCCACCGCAAGTTCTGGGAATCCTGAGTCCAAAGCTGCAGCTGCAGCCTCACGCACAACATCGGCACCTTGCTTGAGTTCTGCGTAACGGTGGGTAAGGGAAAGGCCAATCCATGCAAGTTGGGGAAAGAGGTTCATGGCAATAAAATGTGCACGGAGGAGAGAGGGATGGTGGATACATCGAGCACATAATATCCAATTCCGTGCTGCACTAAACCGATCACCGACGGGGCCAATGGGAACAGAAGCAGAATGCGAATATAGGGAAATTGCATTCTCGAGATCGCTTGGCTCCCCAAGGCGCTTGAAACGAGCTTCGAAGGAGTTCCCGAGGTTGTTCAGACGACTCGGCTTGTCAGGGTGACCATCAGGGGTGAGGTCAACGGCTTCCCTGAATGTTGAAATGGCATGCTCGAGATCGCTCAGCTCCCCGAGGCGCTGGAAATGAGCTCTGAAAGAGAGACCGAGGTTGTTCAGACGACTCGGCTTGTCAGGGTGACCATGAGGGGTGATGTCAACGGCTTCCCTAAGTGTCGAAATGGCATGCTCAAGATCGCTCAGCTCCCCGAGGCGCTGGAAACGAGTGATGAAGGAGTTCCCGAGGTTGTTCAGACGAGTTGGCTTGTCAGGGTGACCATGAGGGGTGACGTCAACGGCTTCCCTGAGTGTCGAAATGGCATGCCCGAGATCGCTCAGCTCCCCGAGGCGCTCGAAACGAGCTCTGAAGGAGACACCGAGGTTGTTCAGACCACTTGGCTTGTCAGGGTGACCATGAGGGGTGAGGTCAACGGCTTCCCTGAGTGTCGAAATGGCATCCTCGAGATCGCTCAGCTCCCTGAGGCGCTGGAAACGAGTGATGAAGGAGCTCCCGAGGTTGTTCAGACCACCCCGCTTGTGAGGGTGACCATCAGGGGTGAGGTCAACGGCTTCCCTGAGTGTCGAAATGGCATCCTCGAGATTGCTCAGCTCCCCGAGGCGCTGGAAACGAGTGATGAAGGAGGTCCCGAGGTTGTTCAGACGAGTTGGCTTGTCAGGGTGACCATGAGGGGTGAGGTCAACAGCTTCCCTGAGTGTTGAAATGGCATCCTCGAGATCGCTAAGCTCCCCGAGGCGCTCGAAACGAGTTATGAAGGAGTTTCCGAGGTTGTTCAGATAAGTCGGCTTGTCAGGGTGACCATGAGGGGTAAGGTCAACGCAATCCCTGAGTGTAGAAATGGCGTCCTCGAGATCGCTCAGTTCCCCAACATGCCTGAATCGCCACGACAATGCCACGCCAAGATTCCCTAGTCCTACGCGGTACACGTCCTCCCAAACTGAAACAGATCTGACCAATTTTTGTAAAAGTCCGATTGCTCGTTCAAGGTCGGCTAGATCACCGTATCGGTCGAACCGCTTCAACAGCGCGACACTTGAGCGCCATGGGTCCTCATCTGCTAAGCGTGAACTTGAATGCGAGTCCACTGACGATTGGCCACTTGGGCTGACTCTGTGGCTGGCATATAATTGCAGCATGAAGGACACAGCTCGGTTTTCGTGACTGTCAGCGGAGCTGAGCTCCATCGCCTCATGCAGCGATGCCTCAACCCGTGCTCCATCGAATTCGTCCCCCATTTTCTCGAATCGCGCCAAATACACCGCAGCCAACCGAATTAACGTGGACGGGCGGTCGGCGTGACCGACAGGACGTGCGGCAAGTGCATCGCGGTACAATCCAAGGGGGATCTCGAAGGAAGTATTCATGTCGTCAACCCGACAGAAAATGAACTTAGCGGTCGCGAGGTTCGACTGAGCGGTCGCACGACAAGGATGATTCGGCAGACAAGTATCGAGTGCCCGCTCAAATTCTGCAATAGAACGCTCCAGGTCTTGCTTTCCCCCGTGCTTCCGGTAACGCGAGAGAGCGCTGTGGCCGTGGTTCGTTGTGTCTTCTAGCGCGTTTGGAGCATTTGTGGTCGACTATACACATAGAATGATCAATGGGGATCGTATTGACGCAAGTCGCCTGCTTACGCAATGAGGACCGAGCACCCTCGACGCCAACGAATCGCGGCTCTCCCCATCGCACCATTCGACAGTCACAACAATAGATATACACGGGGACACAATGTCGCCATCCTTTGGGAAAAAAACAAACGCTGCCAGGGTGTGAGCACCCGGACGTTATGCAAAACGCCGACCCACTCACGGATGTGTTTTTCGCTGCGATCTAATAGTTGTTTCACGGTAATTGTCAACTTTCGCAGCTGTTCACCAGTGCCCAACATGGGCTGGAATTCGAAAGATGCATAGACCTCTAGGCAAACAGTTGCTGATGGATCTGATGGTCTAGGAACTCTGTAAGCACCAATCCAAGTTAACGGAGGAGGACATCACATCGGAATCGGCCCGCTCCATTCAACGACATCATCCTTCACTGACGAACGCTTATTTTCGGTTCTCCATTCAAGCCCACTGTGATGCACGGTGGTGTAAAAGCCAGCAGAAAAGCATCGAAGTCCAAGGGCGACACCTGTCACTCGAATACCTGACTCTCCTTCAGCGATTTTCGCAACCGTGTGAATAGGCATTTCGTACTTGTGATAACGGTATGTGCAGAGTTTTCCTGCTTGCATTGAAATCCCTGCCCGGTACATTGGGAGTCAGCGTCAGAAGCATCGGGTACCTGTATAAAGACAGGTCAGGCCGGCAAATGAGCAGCTAGGTCTCAAAAACGCACAGTCGGTGCACGAGACTGTGACGTGCTTGAGTCAAGTCGTGGTCGTTTGTTTCTCGAGCAATCCTCAGCCAGGTTATCTGTCGTCGCCAGATCAGGTCGTGATCGTTTCTGTCCGGCGTCCGATTTGCTAGCCATGACTGGGAAAATGAGTTATTGAGGAATGCAGCTCGGATGGCAGGCCTGGTGTGGTTTTTAAGTCCAACCTCGCTTCCAGTGTCCACAGCATCTTCATCATTTTAGCCATTGCTATAAGAAATATGATACCTGTGCATGCCTTGGTGACATGCTTCCGAGTGCTGTGGTGGTAACGAAATGACCTTCGACTCGCGTCAGGTTCGCCAGCCTTGTTCCGGTTCCCGTCGCAGAAAGTGCTCTACTTGACACCTACATGACACCACCGCCCTCACTGATTCTGGATATAGCACCCTAGTACATAGCCGCGTTCCCTTTGTAAACAATACCACGTTGTTTGGATCCGCTACACTAGTTACTCTTGTGCTCGTCTTTGTTAGTCATCATTGCATGTATAGTAGAGAGGGTAACTGGGGTGTAGAAACGCAAAACAAGAATGTTGTACACTACGGTAGACAAATGATGCCATCTTGCCGCAACACTGATAAGCTCGCTCCACCGCTTCCGGGCAAATCAGTTCATTTCGATATAAAACATGATCAAGCCAGTTGATCCACTCGTGTACTTGGTGAGGCATACAAGACCATGCTGTGGGTCGCTTGCGTTCTGACATAGAAGGCACGACGCTGAACGTAGCATCTTGTAAACAAGCCTCCGCGCGCGACGCCGATTGCAAGTTCTGTTTAGCTGTGCGCATCGTGATGGTAGGAATCATCGCTCGGGCCGCTGCCTCTCGCGTGCACATGCAGTGCTACAGTAGATCAGCATCTCGAGTGAGCAACAAAGCAACGCTGTCAGTATGTTGTTGAACATTCATGTGATAAATGATACCACTGTGCTCCGCCAACTCTACAGGATCATCCTGCATTATACCGTCAGTCAGCCCCACGCCATTCCGTAGCACAGATGGACCACGAGATACCCCACATATGTCCCACCCCTGTCAGTCATCACCTTGAGCTGAAATTTGCCTTCCATATGCCCAATCTCGAGCGTCGTGTCGAGGCGTTCCCGCCCGGTGAGGATTAACAACCCCCCCGCCCGGGTCGATAAAAAGAGCGTCGAAAGCGATTCGAACCATGCTGTATATGTCGGACATGGGAGTCAGATGAGCCGAAAAAAGTGGTCAGAGAACCGCAAGCCAATGCGACATACACTGCCAACACGGTGCCGTCGATTTAAGCGGTGTGCGCCATCAGAAGGCGTAGCCTCCATTCGCTCGCGTAAGTGGCGCGACAGTGGACTCTTGGGGATGAGGATCGAGGGTACCGATATTCGTGCCGAGGCAGAGTTGTTGATCGCGTGGGTGGTTAGACTGAGCGTGTGCGTTTAGCTCGGTCATGGATGACTGAAAGGAGTAAAACTCACTGCCACTGTATCGCTTCTTCTTCGCTGTGAAAGCCCTCTATCCAAAAGTGCATGCATGTGTGGTAACGCGTCGATCGCGGTACCTTCCAGGGGTATCAGTAAACGAAACAATACAGTGAATGGTCTACATACCTTCTACCACATCGAGGACAGCAACGCCAGACACGACGTATTTGAGTTCTTGGAGTTTTGGACATGCGTGAACGACTACTGAACCACCCCACGAGCTGTGGAGAACAAAGACACATGAATACGTCTATAAAGAAGTAATGGAAGGTAAAACTTGCATCACCATAAGTACAGGGGCAGTCTCCACATCTTTAAAATTTGTCTGCACGAGCGCAATCAAATCGTCCACCAGTACGATAGATTGTCATCCGACTGACCTTGCATCGGGACGGTCTTTCCTGTGGTATACGCAAGTTGATTTGATTTGCAAAACGAACAAGGTGGAATGGAATGCTCACCATGTCTCCGTGCATCAAACGCCAGGGCTCCTGCATCCTTGCCAATCGTCTCATCCAATTCCTTGGTGAGACACGCAAAGCTCAACGCCGAGTACCCAGCGCCGTGGTGCAGGATCATAACGCCACTTCCTCGAAATGGAATATGATATGCACGGACGACGCGTCCGCGCGTCGGAAGTTCGACCTGAAGAGCCTAGGCAAAGTACTGCCCGTACCCGTCCGGATGAATCTGTGCGTACTCCGGAATTGGGATACGCGTTGAACGGGTCGCGGATACGCTTACGCAGGACCAGGTCAATCAGCGTACAGATGGTGATGGTCACACTTGGGGCTTACTGTGGTGGAGGTCCCATTTTACCCGGAGACGGCAGTGAGCCTAGTGAATCTGCGATTTCGTCTGGCTCGTCGAGGTGCTCATCTCCGTCTGACTGTGGTAAGTTTGGTAACCTGGCTATCCGCGTGCTGATGGCGGAACGATACAGCGAAGACAATGGACATGGTTTGACCTGGCAGCGCAATGGCTGATATATTAGTCACATGACCTAAATTAAGTCTGAGTGAGTGGCTCGTCAAGCTTTCAAGCTTCAAGTAGCGCTCAAGTTTTCAGCCGTACTGTCATCGCCGCTGTTACCCTCACCCCCGACTCTGAGCTCGTACTCGTTCGTTTTGGAGGTCCGTTCTATTTTCTCCCTTCCCAAATACTATGCTCATACAACAACGACCGTAGGTTTCGCAGCCTTCCAACTCCCCAAGTCACACAGGGAACACCTACATCTACACGCCCAGCTTGGTCGACTGTCTACCCCGCCCCCGAGCCCGATCACGGCTTCCCAGGAGCCCGCTCGGTACACGGTCTCGTCTCCTTTGTCACACGTACAGACGTAACTCTGGAGTACATCCCCGTCGCGCTGCTGCATCACGGAGAGAAGGGTGCCTCGTCGGTCGGACACGCTGGGGCTGGCGTCTTTTGGGACGATGCCTCGTCACGCCTGCACCCGCGCCCACCTCCACCTCCACCTCCACCCGAAGTTTAGAGTAGCGAATCCCATCGTCAAACCGAATACGCCAACGCATTCCGTGCACTAGGCACCACCCTGCCCGAACCTCGCGGCTGGTTCCCTCCCGCGTCGTACATCCGCGATAGAAACACGAGGGTGTACTCACCGGGGGGACTGCTCTTATCCAACGAACGGAGCGGTCAGGTGTGGGTCGGAGACGCCGAGCTCTGAGACCAAGCTCGCAATACAAGAACACAAGGAAAATAATGGAACATGGACAGTATATGGATAATTTGTGTGTCGTGATATCTCTTTGATGTGCAGTGTACCGCATATTATGTATGCTCTATTCGAGAGTTCAGCACGATCGATATGCCCAATGGTCACGCGCGCGCCTTTGCTTTCTCTCATCCTACATGACCAGGAAGAGTGGCATATACCTCACACATTCTGCCATTCACACCGCGTTGAGCCTCCCTGAGGAATACCAATCTTAGCTCTCATTCTTCCTGCTCGAGCACGAGCGGCCCACTGCTAGATTTCGCAAGCCAATGGACAGCGCAACCAGATGGACCTCAGGGGTTCGGGATCCTGATATCTACATCTGAATGGCGTGGGCTCCCAATCCCATGCTCGGATAGCACGTCCACCGGCGACGAGTAATTAGTCCACGTTTTCAAACATTAGAGCCGTCACGCCGGTCGACAATAACATACAGAGCTCACGATTGAGATCGAGATGGAGTAACGATACAATACTGTAAAGTACATTTTTCAAATACGATGACACCATGAAAGCATAAAAACAAATCAGTCAAAGACCTACATGGATGAACGGAACCCATGTGACAAACGACGCTTCCCCACTCTCTCGAAGACGGCCCACAGCTTCGTGCAGCGCTCGTGCAGCATCCCGATAATCCGGCCTCGTGCCGTTCCGAAACAAGTACTTGTATACCC
>JBBPRQ010000216.1:0-47418 GCA_038093095.1 Boletus insuetus
CGGAGCCTCCGCCGGCGGAGAGTGTGACCGTGCCGCCCAGAGGGACGTCTGCATCGAGTTCGTGGGGATCATCGCGGGCATGGTCGTGGTGTTGTAGGTCGAGGTCGCACTGGCCGTCATGCACCCGCCACCAGTCGATGTCGGCGAGGACGCGACGCTCGGCTGTGGCGGAGGGTGAGGGGCGACGTGGGGGTGGGCGGGTACGGGTTGTGGTGGACGAGAGGGAGGAGGGGTATGGGGATGAGCGAACGGAGGGGGAGGAGAAGGAACGGCGGAGGGAGGGCATGATCAGGGAGAGGACGGGTGGGAAAGCAAGCGAGTCGATTTTATACGTTGCGGGATGACCACCATCTACGCTGGACCGGTCATCAACCCGCAATCACTCACGTCCTATCTCGCTCTCCCTCGCTGTCTCATCGCAGTCGATAACAACGGAAACATCCTCTGGATCGACCCCGACGTCGACAACACAAACCTACCTCTCGCCATCGCCCGTCATGGCGTCAAAGCCTACTCCCTCGTCCAGCTGAAACCGGGCGAGTTCATCATGCCCGGACTCGTCGATACCCACATCGTACGTAGCACCCTTCTTGCTCCAGCTGGTACTCATCGTCCCCAGCATGCCTGCCAGTTTCCGAACCTTGGCGTGTACTCACACCCCTCCCTTGTCTCCCTTTGAGATCTCTCACTCTGACTTGTCAGCGGGGGTGACCTCCAACTTCTCGACTGGCTCACCACATATACCTTCCCCGCCGAGTCCAAGTTCAAGGACTTGGACTATGCAGAGCGCGTATATACCGACGTTGTCGAGCGCGTCATCGCCTCTGGCGTAAGCGATCGACCAATCGTTTCACTCGTCTTCTCTAATGACTCTTAGACAACGACCTGTTGCTACTATGGTAGCTTACACCGCGACGCGACCATGCGTCTCGCGGACATTGTGCGTAAGAAAGGTGATCACAGCCCTAGTTGCCTCCCATCCTATTGACACAACGCATCTTAGGCCAGCGGGCTTTCGTTGGTGTACGTTTGCTATCGTCACATTGCCGTCCCGTCTCCTGACCCATCCCACAGAAATGCAATATGAACTGGCACTGTCCGGATTACTACGTCGAGAAATCCGTCCAAGAGTCCATAAGTGCGACCGTTGATTTTATACGATACGTACAGTCGTTTCCGCTGTCACCAGCACAAGAACCGCTGGTCCATCCCGTCATCACCCCTCGCTTCGCGATTTCTTGCACACCAGATCTTCTGGCCGAGCTCGGCGATCTTGCTGAGTCGATGCCTCAGGTCGCCATCCAAACCCACATCTCTGAAAACCAAAAGGAGGTAGACGATACGTTGATGTTCTTCAAAGCCGACTCTTATGCCGGCATATATGACAAGTTCAAGCTTCTCCGTCACAACACCATTCTTGCACACGGTGTTTGGCTTACCGAGAAGGAGATGGATCTCATCGCCGAGAGAGGCGCCGGTCTCTCTCACTGCCCGACAAGCAACTTTTACCTGAACAGCGGGATGGCGAGAGTGGGTTTGCTCCTGGACCACGGTGTCAAGGTTTGGCATGTTCGTGTCAGTCATCTTCGAGTCGCTTATCGCCCTGGACAGGTTGGCCTTGGTTCTGATGTCAGCGGCGGCTACAACCCATCGATCTTGCATGCCATCCAGATGGCCAGCGTTGCGTCAAAGATGCTCGCCATCCAATCCGAGTCGAAACAGTGCAACTGCGAGCACGAACATGAGCACTCCGGTACTTCTTCAGACTCGACGGAGGCGGAGCAGCATCCCGAGCATCACGATCGTGGCAAACACAAGGAAGGGAGGTTCGCCAACAAAAAGCTTGGTGTTGCAACCTTGTTGTACCTCGCGACCAAAGGTGGAGCAGAAGTCTGTTGTCTGCAAGATCGTATCGGGTCATTCGAACCAGGAAAGGCGTTTGACGCTTTGCTGGTAAGCGTTCGGAGCGAATCAGGAAACCCTGCCATGTGGAGTTTTGATCTCGAACAAGATCCGAGCACCGAATCGAAGCTCCAGCAGTGGCTGGAACGGTTCTTGTTTTGCGGGGACAACCGGAATGTTAACAAGGTGATTGTTCAGGGTACGGTGATCGGAGGGCAAGGATACCAAGCATGAATGACAAATGGAGTACAATAATGAACACTTTGGATGCGACCATCGCACTACTACCACCGCAGAATGGAAGTCAATATTTCTGACCGTAAAGCTAATGCGATAAGCAACATGATACACTGTATCATGTTTTGTGCTTGAAATGTCCAAATTCCCATTTGAAACAGTCCTGCCAAGCTGCCCTCAGCTTACATGCGATGGCCGGCTGAATGGAATACCTACCACGCAATCAACCTCTTCGCGAGGGGTGGGGACCTCTCTGTCCTGCGCGTCGGGCCACGGACCCTCAAGTTCCAGTACATTTAATACCAACTCCTTGATGGGGTGTTTTCGCACATCTGCATGCCACCCGAGTCTCGTTACGGTATCATACACAATCGTTTGACCGAGATGGCATCGCGTCTCGAGCGCATAGCCCGCCTGGGCACATAGCGACGTAACACCCGTACAAGCACCTTGGGGTATGGGATCTGCATTATGGTATACATGTGTGATGGGTACACGTGGAAGGTCCAGTCCGGGGGGAGAAGGGGGCAATGGGAGATGGAGTCTGTGCGCCGCCATCCGTTCACCAGGCGCTTGGAACGCAACCACAGGCAGTCCGAACGTGGAGCCCAGGAGGGAGGCAAGGCTTCCTCCGAGGCTGTGCCCAACCAACCAGATGTCAGCATGGGGAAAGAGAAATAGCAAGTCGTTGACAAGTTTCTGAACTCTGGACGTTCAGAAAACATGTCCCCCCAAAAATGACTCGACGGAACTTACAATGCCGGTGGAATAAAACAAGCTGTCTTTGATGAGTGCAGCAGAGAGACATGGGTCGTCGCATCGTCTATGAAAAGCGGACCAGTCGTAACAGTCGCACACAGTCGAGAAGACCCACGAAATGTCGACACGGGCACAGCAGCAGGAAAACAGTAAATTGTCATTGAGTTTATCCTTTGTGGAAGTGGGACCTTGTAGTGCCGTGCCTTTTATCGACAGCACGACGGTAGAGTTATCTCGGGAGCGGAACACGAAGCCGCGAAACCCATTCTCGTCACTGTCCCAACCAAAGGGAAAACTCTGCAGACTGCTCAGAGGGATTGCGGTCATGCGTTCGGAACAACTTACGGCATTGGTGTTCCATGTGGGATCGAGTTCGTACCAGTTGTCTTTCCAGGGGAGCTGGTAAGCGTTGGCAGCCATCCGTGCGAGTTGTGCGAGGGTACGCCTGTCCGTGACATCGGGACCAAGGACCTGCGTTTCAATCCACTCCACTGGCTCGCTCTGGGCTTGATGGATGGACCTCCAGCGAGCATGTTGGAGTGCCTCGTATGAGCTTGGTCTGTAAACAGTCGTCGGGACGGCTCTTAGTGACAGTGTTGGGTGGAAATGCTGTGGGAGCGAGTAACCGGAGAGGACAGGTAGTTGGTCCGTATCCTGCGCTGTTGCAGCGAATTGGTGAGAGAGATCAAACTGCAAGAGTGTTGGAGCGGCATTGACGTTGGGCGAGGAAGACAGCTGTATCGCGCTAGCGATAGGAAGGACAGAAGTTATGCCCAACGCCAAGATGTGCATACCGTAGTAAGGAAGACATCAGGCGCCCGTTCTCGCGCCTAATACGAGTGTCTGAATCACACACAACTCGGTCTACATGATATATAAAGAATACAAATGTACACGGTGACAAGGGATCTCATCTTGCTGAGTGGGCAGGATTTGAGGCGATCCATTCGCGGATAAAAGTACTGCTCATTTTTGTCTGCTTTAAGATCTCGGCGTCTTCGTGATCGAGCTTGGAAGAATCTGATGAAATGACGTCTATGACAAAGGTTCGCAAGGGAGGAAGACCCTTGCTAGCGCGCTCCTTGTCGACTGGGGGTGGAAATGAAGCGAGGATGGGGGAAATGAGAAATGACGTACTTGCAGCAGCGCCGGAGAGAGTTTCTTTGCTGACGACGAGGCCCTGGATATCGGGATCAAACCCAGTTGGACCGCACACATCGTTGAGGTCGACAATGTTGTACTCGAGATCAGGACGGAAGAGGACGAGAAAGGAACGTGTCTTTTCTGCTCTGCTCTGGAATGGTTCGACAAGATGCGGGTTTGATTTCTTCTTGAGGAGTGCGTCGACTGGGGAGAATTGAGCGCTAGAGAAGGGGGGAAGCGGGTGAGGTACCTGTTATACCGACGATGACCTTGCGGGTTGCGATCCATGCGGCCATGCTTAGGAGAATCTTGTGACCGGCATGGAGATGATCAAAGGTACCACCCATGGCGACGACGGGATAACGAGTACAGAGGGAGGATGTATGTATTTGTGCCGTTGTGACGGAGGAGGGCGGGCGGGGATGGGATGGGAGGAGGGTGAGGGGGATAGAAGAGAGGGTGTCGGGGAGGGAGATGTCTAGGAGTGGCGGGTGGGAACGAGTTTAGTGGAGAGGGGGAGTGGACGTACTGTCATGCACACGAAAGCAGATGTCGATGGCGGGGGGGATGGCATCGGGGGACAGAACGCTGTTGAGGAGGACGGATACGTCGAGGAGGAGATTGTTCTGCTGGAGGGCCGCCTTCGAGGCCCGCACGTAGACGTGTGCGAGGAGGGTCTGCACCTGGACCCATGAGTCGGTGCGGGGGGTCGGTGCGGTGAGGGCAAAGGCGTCGGAGAGGAGGACGATGAAGAGCGCGTCCGAGGTGGCCTTGGCAGCGGCGGTGATGGCGGGGTCGAGATGGTGGGGTATGTCGAGATCGTCGAGGGAGGCGACGAGGAGGGTTCGCCTGATCGTGGTCATCGTCGCACCGTGGGAACGCTCATATCGAGAGGCGCGTGTCCACACACGAGCTATACTACAAAGCCATGTCGCACCCCCGTGCTCGTCGCGAGCGCCCCGCCAGTCTCGACCACGACGCCATCGCCCGCCCGCCCCACCCGTCCCGCGACCACCCCCTCTCGTCGCCACCGACGGTCTCCTCTTTCCACGTCCCCGCCCCTTCTCATTCCGCAACACATGCTGGCGGCATTCTCCCCTCCGCCTCCTTCTTCCGCCCCTCCAGACCAGCTCATTCCCGCCCTTCCTCCCCCGCCTCTCCCTCTCTTTCCCACCCCCCTCCAGACTCCTTCTCCCTCTCCAGAATCAGACCCCATCCCTCCCAAGACTCTGACCTCCGTCGCATCTCTCACTCACCCTCCCTTCGTCGTCTCATAAAGCCCAGTCGCGAGCCTCTCCTTCCCCTTGCCACAAATACAGCCCTCCCTTTCTCCCCCCCGCCTAGACCATCCGATTCTCCTCCCAAGTCCAACACCTACCCTTGTTTCCGTATATCGCGCATATGGCATAACCCCAGCCTCGGCTCTACTCACGATGTCATTCTCTCCCCAACTCGCCACAGCGCCCACCGTTCTCACTCGGTCCACGATTCTTCCCAGTTTTCCCCTCCTCTCCCCCGACAGTCCATGGTCCATCCCCTCGTCCAGATAACCTCCAATAGACCCTCTTCCTCCCCTTCTCCCAACAACATCTTCATACCTGATCCTCCCAATACCTCCCCTCCTTTGTCTGCCGTCCCTGTAATTCCAAGAAAGCGTGTCTATCAAATATATCCCTCCCGTAATCGTTTCTTCTGCTCTGGCCGACTGCTGACTGGCGGCGACTCTCCTTGGGCATTCATTGCTTCTCTTGCACTCGTCATCGCAATATCAGCCGCTTGGTTCTCCACCACTTGTGTCTGGTGGTGGCACAATCAATCTCCCGCGGTCGCCGCGGTGGGAGCTTACATGTGCCTCCTCACCATCTCGTGCATGCTTGCCACAGTGGGTGCCTTTCACCTTCTTCACACACAGATTATCCATCGTACCCCTCCTATAGGCTTTTCGCGACCCTGGAATTCTGCCCCGCGATTTAGATCCAGATCCACCTCTTCCTGCCACATCCCCTTCCGATGGTGGCGTCAGAGTCCCATACCCCCGAGATCTCAAGGTCCGGACAGACACGTGGGTTGTATCCCTCTCTACACGTTTCTTACCTTGACGATCCATTCAGCGTGCGCGTCAAGTATTGTCAAACATGCAAAACATACCGTCCACCACGGTCCAGCCACTGTAGATTGGTAAATGTCCCCCATGAGTCAGTCTGCCCACGGCTTACCTCATTCTAGTGCGACAACTGTGTCGACAACTGCGATCACCATTGCCAATGGGTGAATAACTGTATTGGGCGGCGCAACTACACCTTCTTTTGCTGTTTTTTGTTATCCGCCGTGAGTGACAGTTCAAGCAGGGTTGACAGTGTTCTCATCTTTCACCAGGTCTTGACTCTTTGTCTCGTCATCTGTACATCCGCTATTCATCTTTATCTTCTCACTCAAATGGATCACATCGATTTCCGCGAGGCTCTGAACCGTGGTGCGGGCAGTGCAGTCGCCTTTTCGTTGTCGATCCTGGTGGTGTGGCCGGTGACGGCACTACTCGCATACCACACGAGAGTGGGTCGCCTCTCTTTGTCCGTAGAGGATCCACTGACCAACGTGACTTAGCTTTTACTACTGAATGTTACCACAATTGAACAGGTTTGGACGTTGATCGCTATCTTTTGAAGTTATGATTGATTCCCTTGTACAGATCAGGAATCAGGCGCACAAAACATTAATTCCCGGCACCCCTCCTCCCAATCCGTTCACGTATGGTTCCTGGCGGTCCAACCTGGCTGAAGTGCTCTGTCGGCCAGCGGGATTTTCATGGTTGAACGCACATGCGGTTGTGACCGAAGACAGGAGGCGGGTCAATCCGGGTCTGGACGAGGCTGGATGGGATCACGATGACCTCGGGCAAGTGAGACCGACGGACGTGTAGGGCAAGCACTCTGCTGGTACTGGTAACTTAATAGACCGTATGCGTAATCCATCCTAGCACGGCGTGAACTCGGCAGCGTCCCACTCGATCGGATTACACCGCGGAGATGAAAACATTTGTATCTCCGACTCAAAAATGGTATTCGGAGGACACGGCATTCCTCTGGTGCGCTCGTCATCCTAACTGCTCAAGTCGCGAGGGGACGCTAGAGGTACGAGATTATCGCCCGTGTCGACGACCGAGTGCTGAGATGCGTTTCTGGATTTTAGCTTCGCCGCTCGATCCCATTGAACGATAGAGATTTGTTGTCCATTCCATAACTCGGCAAATTCGGAGTCACGCCTTGGTAGCTTATAATCGGCTCGTGCAGCCCTCCCTATGGAATCGTCCGCCGGGGAACCAAAGTCCAGCGGGTCTCAGCCGAAAACAAGCGCATCGTCGAGGACCTCCAGAAAGCCCCGGCAGAAGAAACAACCAGATTCTCAACCCACCCCCTCATCTTCTCGCCGTCCCCCTGGCCGTCGGCTCAGCCCAAGCGGCGGGTCCAACCAGCCTTGTCCGTCTCCTTTCCGTTCTTTTACGTCCATTCACCTCATGACGTCCTCCAGCATCCCGAAATACTACGGAACACTCCCAAGACTACTCCCGGTTTGCTGCCGCACGTGGCCCCACTCTACAACCATATCCTGGCGTGCATTATATGATGAATCACAACTATCCCGTCAACCCTTCTCCCTTCACACAGCATCACTCTACTTCTACTTACAACACAGCACCAGCTATGAACGGTGCCAACGGTACAGCCATCCCCGCCCAGTACTACCCTATGCACCCCGCCGCTTACCCTCCAGCCCCGCATGGATACGCTCCATTTCCCCAATATCCGCAACAGATGATGATGTACGGTCCTCCTCGCGCAAGCACGTCCCTTCCTGAACAGCAACAGCCGCAACAACAACAACAGCAGCAGCAGCAGCAGCAACAACCAATCGCCAACGCGCCGTCCCCTACCCAAATGCCCGTGACAGTAACGACAGGGAAGAGGAAGCGAAGAACAGATTCCGCGCGAGCGAGAGACAGAGAATCCGATCACGAAGGCCCTTCCAGCGAAAACGTTCCAAAGCACACCCCACCCATTACTAGTTCTACTACTCCGATCGACAATAAGAAGCGTACCAAGACTCAACGTGCATGCGATAGTTGCCGGAGTCGAAAAATCAGGTTAATAAATTGCATTTCTCCACATACATCCTGCCTAATACATTGTAGATGTGACGTTCTCGCCGACTCAGACCCACCACTCTGTCAACACTGCAAGCAATATGGTTTCGAGTGTACTTTCTTTCTCCCCATTACGGAAACACGTTTCAAAAAGAAAAAGTTCGAGGAAGATGCTCCAGTCGAAAAAGAAAAGGACAGATCCACCGACCTTCAGCGAAGTACGTTATCCCCACAAACAGAAACTCAGATGGATCGTCGCGTTTATGGTCTGTTTTATTGTCACATTGCCGCCCATTGAGCTGACGTTCATTTCAATCCTAGGGCCAACCAATGCTGTGCATTTGCTACATTCACAAGCTACGATATCTTCTCGCATATATGAAAGTTATGATCAACGCCATCATCACACATGGGAGGTATCAAAGAACGGAGATGGCATTATATCGGTACAAAACTTGCCTTCGGACGACGAGCAGATGCCGCATCCCAAACCAATGGACTTGCGGCTTGATCCCGAAGTCATTCAGAAGCTTGTGAATGTCTATTTCAAGGATATTGCACCCATTCTACCTGTCATCACACAAGCGGAATTCCTTTCCAGCTCTTCCCCGCCACCAATCTTACTTTATTCCATGTGTCTCGTGGCAGCTGCTCGGAGAGAGGTTCCACAATCTGTTTTTGACTCGATTCGATACGCAGTCAACAGCGTAATCAAAGCAGAGGATGTTCTGTCGACAGCATCTATCACAAACGTCCAGGCACTGTTGATACTGAGTATGGTTGGTGACTGTCATTCACAGCATGTACCCAAAGCGTTGTCGGCATTGTGGATTCGACTCGGTACTGCAATACGCATGGTAAGCGTTGACGCTATGAAGCAATCACACTTGTTTCACAGTTGTCTAGGCTCAAGATCTCGGCCTCCATCGAGCAGAGTCAGTAAAGCAAAATATAGAACCTCGACGTCGGCTATGGGGAGCCTGTGTCCTCTGCGACAGGTGGTATGGAGAACCCCGCGTTATCCCAAAATGGTATTGACTAACCCTTTGAGAAGGCTAAGTTTGACGTATGGCCACCCGTACATGATTGATGTGCAGGATTGTGACGCGCGCCTGCCATCCTCTGGAGATCCTAATGATCTCTACATGGACGAACTCGTTCGGCTGAGCGTGATACTTGGCCGCGTGTTGAAGACAATATACAGGTATGATCATCACCGGAGAGCGTGTTTTTTCTTTTCTGATTCTGTGCTTTCCCAAGTCCTTCTGGCTTAATGTTCACGACAGACGAAATGTTGTACAGTTTGCTAGCTGATTTGGAGAATTGGAAAGCCAATCTCCCGGAAAGCCTCAAATATCGAGGGCCTGATACTCCTCAAAGCGCAGGTGCGGCAAGAGACGGGATTTCACTATTTCGAACCCACTCACGAAAGCCCATCTCTTTCAGGTCTCCTGCATCTACTTTATTCGTGTGTCTGTATGATATTCTGGCGTGTCTTCATGCGGATATCCTATAGCTGTCCAGCGCATCTTAAGTTTGGGTTGACGGTGGAGACCTGGAGTGTTCTCGTTCAGCTCACTGGAGAGTCGATCGACTGGCTCGATGCGCATGAACGCATGTACGACATATGGCTTTTGGTTGCGTATGCTGCAACGTCATGTGCATTGGTACAGGTATGTTATTATGCTGATAAAGGCATTCCGAGTGCTAAGCTACATTTTAGTATCATACATGGGCTCGGCGACAGGACGCCAATGCCGCTGCTAAACTGCGGAAACTACGGGACTGCGTACGGAGGTGGGAAGGATCGATATCTCCCGATCATATGTCTGCTCGACGTAAAGTAAGTACTTGTATGCTAGTGGGGTATGATCCACCATGACTTCACACGGTTTAGACCGCTGAAATTATCGCGCTGCTCTATGAGGCGACTCAGGGACTTCCACTGCCTCTCGATCAACCGCCTTTACTCAACCCGACCGGAGGGGTGAAGGGGAAACGGCCGTTAGGTGGGCTAGAATACAAGCAAGACCTTTCGCGTCCTGGAGGTGGGGTATTTGTTGCGCATGGCGAAGCGCGTCAAGGAGATTACGAGGGAGTACCTCAGGGTACCATTATCACGTCATCAGATGACGAACCAGATGGTAAGGACGTTATTTGGTGACACGACCATGGCAGTAATAGTGACTCTATCGATCAGATCTATCGGACTGCCGTGGGTCATCCCTGGTCAACATCACTCCGCTGACTGCTCGTGAAGCGGAAGGTCGTAATACGCCAGCTGCGTTTCCAAACATGAACCCAGCCCTGAACAACGTGACAAGCCAGACACCGGGAAACGTGCAGGTGTTGAATGTACTTGACGTCCCTCAGGCGTCAAATACATTGGAACAGTTTGCGATGGCGGATGTTGGCCTCTTGGAGGGTATTCCTGGAGGGATGTTTGACTGGGGTGTGTACGATTTTATGCACTTTTGGAGAGTGTATGCCAAATAATTATGTGATACAGGGCAATGGGACTCGTTCTTTGCGCGGTTCAATGGATCGAATGCTGTGGGGGAGAGGGTAGAGCAGGGCGGTGAGGGAGGTTAATGCAAGCGAGTAATATGTACATACAGACCCATGCGATAACTCGTTCCGCTAATCGATGCTCGTCTTGGTTTTCCACGAGTTCAACTTAGTCCACATCTCTAACTAATTCTATACCCTCCCTCGACGCTCCTTTTCTATGGCCCACGAGGCCCTGCCGTCTGTAAAATGCTCAAGCTGCGGCCAACCTGTCCCCCTCGCCAACCTCGGTGACCACGTATGTCCCCCGCTCCCTCCCTCAAACCTTCAAAAACCGCCAATGTCTCCAAAACCCGCGCACACCCTCATACCACAGCGACTGCACTCCCTCGTCGCGAGATCAGATACCCCTCCCCACAGGTCGTTCTCCGAGAAGCACTCCGAGGACTCGGAAGTCGAACAAGTTCTGACACCGAGTCGTGATCCGTTCCAACGCCTACTGCCAGACAAATCCAATATGGCCACTCCAAAGACGCCCAGTGTCCCCTTGCCAAAGAACTCTCCCCCTCCTACCTCCCTACCACTCGACCGTCCCTTGCCAGGCGCGTCCACACCACCCCCGCCCGACCGCGTCTCCACTCCAGTCCGAGATCCCATACCCGCCTTGCAGCGAGCCAGAGTCCCTTCAAATGCGAGTCGTGCTGCACCATCCTCACCCGCGCGAGTTGCCTTTCCAACTCAACTCGGGGAATCCACTAGTCACCCAGTTCCCAGACGTCCATCACCGCTTTCATCTGCTCGAAGAGACAATCCACCACCACCACCAACACAACAACCCTTGGCACCACCACGATCTCCATTCACCGACCGTGCGTCATCGAATGCGGCGCACCTATCGACAATCCATCCCCGTCCCTCGTTTGAACGTGCGCATACAACCTCAACAGTCGCCGCGACGCGTCCTTCCCTTGATAAGTCTCCTCCGTCTCTGGAGAAGCTTCGACCTTCTTTGGATGCTCGATGGCCCCCTATCGACTCGCAGAACCTTTCAATGGAGCAGAATTCATCATCCCCTCTCAAGGTGCATTTCGCCAGACCGCCCAGGACAGCTGCACCCGCACCTGTCCTCCCACCTCCTGTGTCAGCTCGACGACCGCCTCCCCCTCCGCTGTCGCTCGTGTACTCTCGTGCCCACGTCATGGACCGCGAAATCGACACAAAAATTGGCGGCGAAGCTGGCATGGCTGGCGTTGGTCGGAGGGGTTTCGCGGCCGCTGCAAGAGCGGCTATCTTTGCCGCTCCTCGTCCACCCCATCAACCTGCACATGTTACAGCTCTCGGTGATGGTCATCGGGTCAACGTACCTCGGTACTTGGACACCAATGACACCCTTAGTCTTGTCATGCGAGGCAAGTCGTTCGTTCGACTTGGTATTATATGTCTATATCTTGATCGTTTCACATAGCGGCCATGACCCCTCCTCCCCTGTCTCCGAATTCGATTCAGACTCCTTCTCCGGTCTCTCCCAGTCCTGCATCACCTGGAAACAACATTCATATCAACGGACGGTACCCAAATCCTCCAAGCTCTCATGGTGCAATCCTCCAGCAATCATCTGTCCCTGCGTCTAATGATAAAGCTCTCCCCCTCCCATTTTCTCCTTCCGACGTCCGTATCGCGTCGCCTTCGCGCTCGCCTTCCCCGATTCCAAATCCCTTTGAACGTCGTCTCAGTAGCGAAACAATCACTCAATCACCTTTGCCAGGTGCCAGCTTACCTCTTCCATTATTCGACATCCTGAAGTCTGATCTTGGGAACGAATCTGACGACGAGAGCGTGTACACAACGCACACAGACCTAAAAAGGGATGAGAATGAACCGTCTTCACCTTCCGCGGACTCGGATGTCGGCTTGGCCTACGCACAAGATTCCGATGATGATACGCCCGTGGTGATGCCTCTGGACATTCGCAAGTCTTCCCTGAAGGGAGGAATGAACAAGATCAAATTTCCTACTTCTACGTCAGATGGAAGACGTCCTTCCCGTCAAATGTCAGCCACGTCATTACGGTCTGTAATGTCTTCTCGGATGCCTTTCCCTGGTCCTCGTGCTAGGAGTGCGTCTGCAGCGACGCAGAGTACGGTAAAATCGGTTGGTGCGTTGGAGCGGGCTATGGAGACTTTGATAGAGGAAGGCGCGTCTGTTTCCGTCCTCGCTTCAGGTTCAGTTCTAGCTTCTATTGGCGGATCTGCGTCCGGCAGAGGTCATGGGAAGCCAAGTAGGTCAAACACGGTCCCGGGCCCTGCTTCTCCCGAGCAGAAGCCCCCCAAGTTACCTACTCGATCCCACACTAACCCATCTCATCCACATATTCACTCTGAGCGTGTAGGCTTGACAGCCGAGGTTGCCCGCATACGGAATGGGGGGTCAACTAAGCGGAAAGGCCGAATATGCGCAAGGTGTGATTCCAAGATCGAGGACGGAAGGTGGATACAAATGGATGGCGGAAATGTATTGTGCGAGCGCTGCTGGAAGAATATGTATCTGCCAAAAGTTTGTGCTCTTCATTGTCCATTGTCGGGAGACTAATGATCTATAACAGTGTCGACGCTGTAACCTGCCTATCGAAAAACAGGCGGTATCCTCGAGAGATGGCCAGTTGAAGGGGAAATACCACAAAGAATGCTTCAATTGCCACACGTGCCAAGTAAGCCCGTTCTACTCTTGTATTCAGGCAAATGTTTCTAATATACCGTCTTAGAAACCGTTTCCTGACAAGGAATTTTACGTCTTGGATGGGAAACCCTTTTGCGCATATCACTACCATGAAGCAAACAACTCTTTATGCGGTGCACCTTCTTGTGGACAACCCATCGAGGGTCCCTGTGCTGTGACGCATTCGGGGAAACGATATCACCCTGAGCACCTCCTTTGTGAATTTGAAGAGGGGTGTAAAGAAAGACTTGAAGAATATTGGGAAGTTGATTGTCAAATGCTTTGCGAACGCCACGCTGCCCTTATTAGTGGTCGCGATGGTGGCTGGACGCGTGGTAATACTCCTATTGGTGACACCCAAACGAAGAGTGAGCCCGGCACAGACGAAGGGAGGATGATGAAACGCATGACGCGATTCATCGACCTGGGAGCGGGAGGGGACGATGGGCTCGACATCAGGTAATGTACCATATTAATGGATCAGGGACTTGGCGTTACCCACTTCTTACGCATTTATACCTATCATTCACTATTTGTTGGATCCTCATTCATGCATTTGTAGTATTCAGCTTCATCCTCCTTCTATCCACTTCAGGAGATATACCATTTCTTTTCGTTTTGTCAGTACTTTGGGTTTTCTGCTTGTAAACTTTGGATCATCGCCTCATCTCGCCCCTCGTTCGATCATAGCGATACAACCTACTTATTACGATATCCGTAATTGAATAGTCACAAGTTCCATTAGCCTCCCAACCAAAGCAGTCTCTTTACACCGTACTCCATCTTTGCATAGATGCTTGTTGTACGCTGTGCTTCTGACACACTAATACCATGCGTTGAGTTCGATGCACGGTAACCGCAAGATATGTGCACACCCACCTGACTATGTCTTCTTCAAAAATAACGTTGTTACATGAAGCGCTACCGATATCTTCACAAGCTCTCTGGATGGCATCGACAATGAGGTCGACGGCCTCCTTGCACGACGTAGCGCTAGCAAGGTCATCCGCAGGCTCTGCATACCTAGACGCATTCCGTACGTGTGTAGAGCCCATGGGCAAGGCTTTAAACGCAGCAAATGAGGTATCCTTTGATCCCGCGCGGTCCCCCAAGATCGCCGACTTGGACGTAGCTCGTGTATGTACCATCCCCAACAACCTGTTGCCTACACTTTTTGCGCTACCGGGAGCCATCTTGTCGTGCACTTTGACATGGGCGCTGTCAGACTTGGAGACGTCCACGGGACAGTTTCGGTACGAGTAACTCGTCATCCGTGAGCTGACGAGATCTGTGTTGAGCCAGGTGACGATGAAACCCGCATTTTGGGTGGGATCCCGACTTGCTTCTTCGAGAGGGGACAAGATGTAGGCGCCTATCATAGAGGTGAACATAATTCTGGGCTACTTTGGATCAAAATGACCTTTGGTAATTCTTGTGATCATTCCGAGCGGCACCCGAGTATAGAGCTTCACCTTCTCGAGGGTATAGTCATAGCTCTGTATTACAATTCAGATCCTCCCACGTCAATAGGCGGGGTAGTCCTACAACAATATAGAGCGCACGAGCACTCTTTAATCGAACATGAATTGGTTTCCAATAAAAGGCACTGTCTGACCCACCAGCAACAGCACCTTCTCTTCGAATCTATCGCTAATCTTCATGTTCAGATGCTCTGGCGCAATGAGTGTCCATCCTGCCAGGAGGGGCTCCCTTTCGTCTAGGACACGCGAGACAGAGGTAGCTATGGCTTCTGCACGAATTCTTGACAAGCGAATGAGTTCCTGCGGATCTGTCGACTGCAGTTTCAGAAGGAACTCCGAGAAGACAGAGTTGGTCCTATATCCAAGCATGAAGTCGATGACGGCTTGACTGAACCAGTCACTGAAGGTGGCGCTGTACATTCTTGCCAAAGAATTAACGCCGTCGTTAAGGAGGCCACCGAGGTCTCGCTTTCCAGTCCTGAGGGCGACTCAGACTGCGATATGACCATTGTAACGCAGAGGGTACCTGGTGAAATCACCCTGGGAAGTTGGTGAGCACACACATTCTGCATGTCGACAGACGGGCTTACTTTGAGAGCCGACGTTCCAGCGCTAGTATCAAGTACATGAAGTTGGAATTTTGAAGTCTTGTTGAGACGGACTCACTATGCACGACTGATGGCATCACCGTTATTAGCCCAGACTGTCCGATGTCACCGGTCAGTGCAGATGCGCGGTGAATCACGAACCGACACAAACCATCGTTGAAAGCTGTGTCCATTTCTGACCGACTGTTGTGCGGCTCGATGGTAAGCCCGACAGCTTCCAATTGCATGCCAAGAACATGGCGAGCAAACGCAGACTAACAAAGGCCATGTGTGCAGTGGAACGTATGGGCCAAATGCTCATACCTGAACGACGTTGGTTCTGTCCAAGCAATCAATACAATTGACGCGGAAAACACCCTTCTGTTTCGCTAACAACATGTGGTCGGAAATCCAGAAATACCTAATGTTAACATGATAATCGGTGAGCATGAGGGTATAGATAAGAGATAGGCAGCCGCACCCTTGGCTTTGAAACGTTCGCTCGAGGCTATCGATCAGTTTTGAAATGTTCTCGTACCTATCTCAAGTGAGACATAGTCCATAACACAGCAGTGTTTAATCACATACTTCATTCCTCTCGTCTCGTGATGAAAGTCCCACTCGCAATAGCTGAACAGTATTTAAGTTGACAAAGAATCCGGCTAGGGGTGTACCGACCGAATATCCTTGTTTTCCATTCGCTGCGCGTAAGACTTGTAAGCATTGGTCAGAACGCCTTCCTTTCCTGTTTGCTCTGCAAGGTTCACTATTGTCTAATGGTGAAAAATCAGACCGCCACTTGGGTCAACAGTGAAAGGGAGCTTGCGTGTGGTCCATAGGTAGCAATGGTGTGCTGAAAGTGTCGCTTCATGGCGTCCAAGCTCCGTTGGGGTGTACGCTCCGGAGATAGAACCGGGAGCGGTTTTATACTATATCCCGACTGTGTCCAGTACAGTGGGACTCCGGAAGCTAGGTCATTACAGCTACTCTCAAGAGTGAGGTACCTACTCGAGCCACGGATCTGGACAAAGCTGAAAACGTTCGCTATTCCATTTCTCTGTTGGTATACAGTCAATATGGGATTGTGCGTTGAGCGTCTTAACATGCCTCTATCCTCATAATCGTTTCCGTCTCGACAAAATTTGCCACGTGAGCCTCCTCGTCCACGCCTCTTCTTTGATAGCGAAGCCCAGCTCTATATCTAGAGCGTCTAGAAGCAATTAAGTAGTCCACACGCGAGACCAGGTCGTGTTCCGACATATAGGAGCTCTTGGGGAGGTCGAAGGAGGATACCTGAAAGTGGCCTTGCACAATCGGTAACACGTACGAATGCATCTAAAAGAAGTTGTTATAGGCTTCGTCTCCAGCTTGAGGAAGGAACCTACCCCCGCGTCTATGAACGGTTTTAAGAGCCATTCGTTCCACCAAAACTCCCGGGTGACACGCCTCCAAAGCGGAAGAGTCGAAAAAGGTTCGACTAGGGGATCGACTTTAGAGTCTGGATGCTCGGCCGAAGGATCTGGAGGAAGGGCATTGAGCTTAGCGAGCAACGTTTCTTCCGTGCGCGATTTCAAAAACTGGTCATGCTTGTTCTGTAAAGACCTCGTTATATCTGTTCCGACATTTCATTAATTCATGACGACTCTAGAGGCAGAATACCTACCGAAGTGATAGGCGAAGTACATGCAACCTTTGACATATTCCCTGACGCATTCACGGACCACCCTGTCTTCGAGTTCCGTGTGTCGTTCTTCCACCGATTCCGGGGGAGGCGCTGTGGAAGTTATAATCGTATCGATGATTGCTGTGGGTTCCCCATGCGCGCTCTGAATGATAGAATCCAAAGATCGGTGTGTGTCAGAACCGGTGGCCGAGTCGTGTGCCAAGGTAGATTGACGCCTGGAAAGTCTTGTCCAGAATGACATCCTGTCTGCAATGGTTTTCACTATATTGGGACTCGTCGAAGAATCGCTTGATGTTGGTGTCGATGTACCGGAGGACGGAAGTGATGGAAGACGTTCTTCACCCTGAATGCTGGCGGTGTCTACCGTAGGGCTCATAACCTTCACATTGTTCTTGTCTGCAAACTCAACGCGAGCGTTACTTGTGGACTCCTCTGCCAAGGCCAGATTTTGGGCACTATCGTCGGAAAGGTGGGAAAGTGCTGGTGAGATACGACTCGCGATGGTGTTAAGCACATGCTGGGCACGATCCTTAATCAAAGGAATCGCACACACGGACTTCACAGAATAGATAGGGTGATCCTCGTCGAACACTGCGCGCCATAGAGAGATAATAGTCAGTCTCGACCTCGGGCAAGGGAATCATTGACTCACGACACCCGACACGCGAGCGGGCGGTGATGACTAGTAGATATGATGCTGTCAAACAGTCACTGGTTAGACGAAGTCCTCGGACACGGTTATATTTCTGTACTGTTGAAGAGTTCCATGATACCCACTACGCCGTATATGACGACGCTGGACTTCCAGTCGATCGATGAGTCGTTTCCATCGTGCTGGAGCTCTCGAACATTCGGATGCTTGCCCCAAGGGATCCGGACGTATGGAAGGGAATGCGAAAGCCCTGTTAGATGAGGGCGCATGGCCAGACCTTCATCTGTGGCAATAATGGCGATGTGTTCATATGGGCACGGATGGGGGATTGGGGGAAGGACGAAGCTTGGTTTCAGCCCGACACCCGTCCGAGTCATGGTTGGGCAATCCGCGGTGTGGTTTATTATCAGCGGGTGGCGTCGGGCTCGTTGATGGCCGAGCAAAGAAGCGTTTCATGGGCAGCGCAATCAAATCCTCGTCCATTTCATGTTTACGAATTCTGCCCTGAATGGCCTGGCAACCCTTCAGAAAACAAATTACATTGCTAGAATACAACATCACACGTCAAGCTTGACCCGCAGTCGCAATCGGGTCCGTAGACGTTTGACCTTCCACACGGATATCGTATCCATAACCATTACCAGGAGCCTCCCCAGGCCCGTCGTAATGCAGCTTAGTGATGTCGTAGTTACCTGTTTCAATTAACGTACGTCAGAGCAGAACAGATCATAGGTCATTCTAGACACACCGATGAACTGCCAACCGTCTTCCTTCACTTGATACAGGTTACATGTGTTGCCCGAAAACGCGTCGCGATGGCCCGCGGCATAGATGCTTCTCCTTGCAAGCTCCTGAGCTTCTTCGTCTGTGAGGTCCCACCGGTATCCTTGATCCAACACACCATACGCGAACGTGCTCCCCGATCCCACGGAGAAAAGATTTCCTTTCAGGCGCGTGCCATCTGAGTCTACATAGAATAGTGCGGGGCCCTTGAAGGGATAAGCCGTCGTCAAAGTCAAATGAACAATAGGTAGTTGTTGGAGCTCACTGTCTTGTCCCAGCCACAGATCATCGTACCCTGATCACGGCGTGAGAGGCAATCCGGTCAGCAGATAACGAGGAACGTACCATGCTAAGACCCATGCCCTTGTAGCTATACACGAGATTGCTGAGATATTTACTCGCAGCAGACACTGAGATCCGCTCGCGGTTTCTGAGTTCGTGGAGGCGGCAGTGCACTCCCAAGTACGTTTCCCAATACTGGCAGTCGGCTGATAAGGTGGATGAATTCGTGCATAAACGAGAGTTATCAAATCATTGTACCAGCACCACCAGCCATTGTCCCCAGTAGATATGGATTGATTTCAATGACTTTCTTTACGGTTCCAGAAGCTGAGCATCAAAAGGTATCAGAGGAGTGCACCAGCCGATCCAATGTTTAAATCTCACCTACGTAGCTTCCAGCAGTAGCCCGGGAATCTACGGCAACAATGACACCACCTTGAAATCTGAACGCTAAAGTCGTAGTTCCATGCTGGATCTTGATCCTGCACGATGGGTCTGCATGATCATCCGTGTGGAGCCTCAAGAATGCAGCTGGCTTTGCCGGAATGAGACAGTCAACGTCGATTGAGAACGTCTACTTACGTCTGGAACAGACGGAATGACGAAACTCGGTACACCTTTGACTAGACTACCAAAGCCGGCCAGAGACCCCCACATAGCATCGGAGCAATAGTAGTCATCGTCGTCTACGATAGAGGCGTTCCGCTTTTGAATGTGCGACACTGCACCTGAGCTTGCATACCGTTGAATGATACTGTTCATGGTTGTGAGTGATGAAGTGATATCGCTGCTGACGCGGCTTGCAAGTGCGCGACGCGTATGAGTTATTTGGTACTGTTTATACAAGGTACTTCCACTTTGTTACTTAACTTACATGTTGAACTACACGAAAGGGTACATGGAGCAGATCGTCTCGTTTCAACCGCATCACAGTTTTGAAACAACTTCGAGCGCCTTCCGGATGTCATCCTTGAGGTCCTAAACACAAGTCAGCATCCTGGTGAAAGAGTAATGTACTTGCGACTTTCCTCGACCTCTTCTACCCCAATACTGAAACGAACTAGGAGAGGGTTCTCCTTTGGATCTGCCTTGATACGCTGTTCAACCAACGACTCTACACCCCCGAGACTTGTTGCAGGCTTTTAGACGAGTCAATTTATACTAATATTGTAAAAATATAAATGTGAACACCATGACGTACCACGAAATATTCGAGGCTATACGGGAGAGCAGCTGCTTGGGCAACTCGTGCAAGCTGGCGGTTTCCACATCAGCGCTTTAACCTAAGAGAATCGGGTTCAAATAAACATACAAGGATAGAAAAGGTGGCGTTGTAACCACCCTCCATTTGTGACACTGGATCAAAGCCTCGTTTATCCGTACCCTGTAAGCTGGAGTGCCATACTTTCGTGACGACACCCCCCGGAATACCATCGAATTCCTGGTCCTGTGGGACAAGTGTGGCTTTGTGCAACCATTGCGCAATCTCCGTCCCGCTTGCGGACTGCCTCGGAATACGGAGATGCAGCGTACGGAGAGATCGCAAAAGAAGCCACGACTCCAATGATCCCATCACATTTCCCAAGTAGATACGGTCTCTCCATAACTAAAACCCGTGTATTGAATGATGTATCGAAGGCATTCAAGGAAAAACTTACTTCCTCTCTTTCTTCTGCTGTCTTGACGATCAAAATCCCACAAAGAAGATCAGAATGACCTCCGAAGTATTTCGTTCCTGAGAGTAAACTTGTGGCTTTTAGATCTGAAACACAATGATTCGGAACACACCACTATGAAAGATGCAATCGGCGCCAAACTTGAAAGGGTACTGAAGCGGCGGAGGACCAAACGTTGAGTCGATAAATAACTTCCCGCCCACTGCGTGTATCTAATATTACGAGGGTGGTGAGTGGCTCGTTTTGAATCGTGCCGTTTCTACCTTGTTTGCATAATACTGGATGTCGCTGGTTCTGACCGTCAGGTGCATGGTACCTACGAACCACAGATCTCGACTCACCGAGACACGCCTGTGGGGTTGACTGGGGTTTCGAGCCAGCACAAATCACCTTCTTGATACTCGTCTTCGAGGTCTATGATGGGAGTCTCTTCGAATCTTCCTTTTAGATAGACACCAATAGCGCCATAACACCCCATGTATCCTCCAGAGATAGCGATACGCTTCGGTTTGAAATGCGCGAGGGCCTTCGAGTTGGCATAAGCCAAATGAGTAAACGCGTCACTCATCAAACTCACTGAGGAAGCAGCAGCCAAACCGGATGTATATGTAATGGCATGACCATACTGGAAAGCCGACGGTTGGGGTGTGTGAGTATGACAGACACATACGAGGACTTACGTTGATCTTCCCTAAAACCTGGTCCACGCGCGAGGATACACTTTGGGAATATCGAGAATATACATGTCGATCAGCGTCCATAGTATCGAGGCTATTTGGATCACCAGGGACTCTTCTGAAAGCTATCGCGCAGTGCAGAATGAGCGTCAGCTTCATCTCGCAGTAACGGTACTGGAGAAGGATACTTGCTTGACGTTACTGATATCGACGGTGCAACCTCTGCGCCAGTGGCCTGATCCCCATGAATGAGGACCGTTCCGCTCAGTTGGCCGGGTGCAGGTTCTCTTGGAGACATGGTAAGATGGGAACTGGGCCGCCATGGGACCATCATGATCCTTTTGTCGGAAACATAATTTCGCAAGCACCGGGCCGAGTCCCCCCGACGTGTCTAATACATGATATCAATGTTAGCGGAGTTCCGGTTGACGTTGTAAACATTTCAAACAAACACCGTGACTATGACTGTGACAATCCGTCTAACCCTCTCAACTCGGGTTCGTTGAACTCCCTTCTTTGCTCTCCGAATTCCTCAGAGTCCCGGACGGTTTCGTGCGTGCTGCAACAGCCGATACATCATTTCCACCCACTCCTGTTTACCTCCTTCACCGATACCTTCAACCCACCTTTGCGACTCATTCTTCGTTTCCAACTCCACCCATGCAGTTCGCAAAACATTCTTGTTGTCATACATCTCTTTCTCCCAAGCAGCAACTTTCGTGGCCGGACAATCACCAGACTCTGCCGCATACGCGAAGAGCTCGTCACGATAGTCCCATTGCTCCGCCTGGCGGAAGCGGAGCCAAGCCTTGGCAAGCTGTACAGGCGAAGAAGCTCCAGCTGCTATGAGAGCACGAGATCTTGATAAAACTCTATCCGCCTCTCGATTTAAGTCAAGTGAAGCAGGATCAGCAAAGGCCCGCACGATTGCACGTGCCTGGGCTTCTGCGATAGGGAAAGGCACAACTTTGTAGAAGAGTGTCATAAAGGCCACCGAGCACACCGGATAATGAGACTGCAGCGGGAACAAATATTTAGCAAGGGGGAATATGTGGTGACGGGAATTGTAGAGATCGGGTGGGAGGGGTGGATGAGGGGGAACATTGCCGATTCTAATCGTGTCGTCATCAAAAAAGGGGAAGTCCACTTGAAAGCCGGTTGCCAGGATACAGTGGTCAATGTTTTCTTCGATGATTCCCTGTTCAAAAAGAACTCGACCATCGTCGTAGAAACGAAGCGGTCTCCCCCTCTGTTTGAAGTGTCCGTCATCTTGAGAAACCGACCCCGACACAGAGTGAATGACGGTCCGAACGTGACTGCGCATCTCAGCAGCAATGTCTTTGCCACTGGGACCACCCCCGACAACCAATATCTTACGACCAAACTCGAGTGGACGCCGATACCACGCCGAGTGGGATGCCATATTGGTTGTTATCCAATGATCGAGTCCTGGTATATCTGGCACGTTAGGGAGTCTGTAATGCCCGTTCGCGACAACTAGATTATCAAACTCTAGTGTTTCGCCAGTGGAAATCGTGACCCTCCAGTGATTGGGAATCCATGTCGCATGGGTGACGGCGACGTTGAATCGGATAAGGGGAATAAGGTTAAAATGTGACGCATATGACTCTAGGTAGGTCCGGACAGTAGCAGCCACAGGAAACAAAGGGGTGGATGGGGGAAATAGGTATTCCGTATAACCCATAACCGGATGGGGGAGATTAGTTGTCAGCGAATCGTACAGCGGGGTGAGAGGTGGGTCGTCAGTTGGTGGAGCCGGACACCTATTAAGACCAGGTAACCCAAGGTCGTTCGACCCCCTGGTAGAAAAGAGAAAGTGCTCACCATATACCTCCGACTTTGGAGCGTGACTCGTAAGCAATTACGCTCCAGGAGCCTGATTGGAAATACGATGTTTGGGATAGATATTTTAGCACAGCTAAACCTGATGCACCAGCACCAATCACACAGATACGTTTTGATGGCGTATGATTAGCCTGACAGATCATCATTGACCACGGGCAACTCTGGATCTTGCTGGTAGGTTATAGTAAAGAGGTTTCCAGTGCACAAACTGAAGTATGCAATCACTTTATTTCATTAGCGTGGATAGAATTGGGTATTACATACCTTGCTTGCAAAGAGCTGGTCTACCTCTTCCGAGTCAGTATTTCCCAAGTACTGTACATTCCAGCCTGAGGTGTACACCAGCTTAGTCAGCAACTTGGGTAGAATTCCAGACTCCAGAGAATGGTCAATGATCACGGAAGAATGAAGTAAACATATCGGTAGTTCCTGAAGATACGTGGGCCTGACCAGACGCACGGAGCGTTCTAGGTGATCAACGCAAATCGTGATTTACTACTGCAGTGTAAGTATCTGACTTCAAATTCGAACACCAAACCTTCCCTTTTTGGCCGCTGCTTACGTCAACACTCAACCTGACCAGCCCAACTGCGCCTTTTCTGGCTCGTTTTTCGACCAAGGATCGACTTGTGAGGTCAACGCATTACTTCCCCACCTAGTATCACCGTCCCTGCAGAAATGACAGAAGCCAGAGGCAAAGCATGGCCCTTCGCTAATGAAACCTTGACAAACTCCGTAAGATTCTCCTCTCCTTGGAATGGATACAGTCGTCTGATCACGGTGTTTACCTGGCCTGATCATGGTATCTGCTATAAAAGATCCTTGACTTGGTACAGCAGGCTGGCCAGTATAAGCAGCTCAAAAAAGGCGCAAACGAAGGTTCGTTGCCCGTTCCTACTGGACTCGCTATTCTTTTAGAGTCATGGTGTGCGACGCTAAGTGGTAATCACTCAGCTACTAAAACCTTGAACCGCGGTATCGCTGAGTTCGTTGTACTGACTGCGGACACGGAGCCTTTAGAGATCCTGTTGCATCTGCCTCTGCTATGCGAAGAGAAGGTAATATCATTGCGCACTTTGTTACATTCACTCTCGTTTGATGTTCATATTGTGTTTCCTTTGTAGAACGTCCCATATATCTTCATTCCATCGAAGGCTGCTCTAGGACGTGCTTGCAATGTGTCTCGGCCAGTCATCGCTGCAAGCGTCACCACCAGCGAGGCCCGTGAACTTCAGAGCCAAATTCGCAACATTAAACTGGCCATCGAGAAGCTCACGTACTGAATTCTTTGTGTAATTTCTTTGGCAAACTGTAATTCTACTTAAGCACATATGTGACATTGTATGAGGTATGATTTCAGACAATGAGTATGACGATGGGTGGTGCAAAATCACTTCGGAATGTTTTCTCGGGCTTGTGCTCGGATCCTCCTCCTGTGTTCGGTCAGTGATCGAGGATGACTTTTCTGGATATCCCGTACTCACTCATAGGCAACTTTGTCATTCCTGCAGGGCTATTAGCTATATGGAAATAGTCACGACATCTGGAACCTCACTTGAACATAGTATATGCATCGCTTTGCGCGGGATCGTTGACGTTTGGGTCATCTAGTAGATCTTGGATACCCAGCAATATCTAACAACATAGCCATCCAAACACACTTCTCAAATCAAACTACGAAAGACATACCTGCTTGATCGTGATAGCAGGCTTCCACGACTTCTCTTCATCCAAGATGGAGAGGCAGACAGTTCCAGACGGGTACACATTAGGGTGGAATAGCGGTGGTGTGAATTTGCCTGTATGCGCGATCGAGTGCGTGAGCAATATGCCTCCTTAACAAACTTACATTTTGGTGGTTTGGATGGGTAATCTACATGACGGTCGATAAGCGTTTCAACAGCATTCGGTAACATGTCATAGGGCTACTCACCTTCTGGAAACGTCATCGAGAGCTTATACAATCCACCTTCCCATGGGGTCTACGCGAAATATCACGTCTTGCGGCACGGCTCAGATTGAATTAAGATTCCATCACATACCCCAGCTTTCCCCGGAATCCCAACTTCCCACTCCATAAGATTCATGGTTCCATCAGCAGCCTTTACGGGTTTCGCGTAAAATCCCTAAATGACAAGCCGATACGAGTTAACGAGTCGCTCTTGAGAAGGCAGTGAAAGGGAAAACACAGCTTTGCTGCAGCCGGGGCAGGCGATCCACGTTTGAGCAGAAACAACAGGGTGATACATACAAAGGGATGGTCCTTTCTCCATTGCTTGCGTTCTTCAGCCAAGCGTGGTCTGCAGATTCCGGACATGTGGGGCCAAGTAAATGGACGAACGCACTGCATTCTCAATTTGAATGCTCAATGGGCTTAGTCAGCAAAACAAGAGACCTATACTACAACTGTACCAAAAACACGGGAGACCAACAACGAACACCAAGTAAAGGATTCAACAGCCCCAGACACTGCATTACTGCTTTATTATCACAAGATCCAAGTACAACGGGGTAATGTTCACATCAGCCTTGTAGTGTTTTCCAAATACCGGACCGGAGACGCCATGCCTAGCGAGGATGTGATCAAAACCGAGGTTTCTCATATCCGAAGGAGATACTTACTTATCCTTGATGTGAACCATCAGATTTTCAAAGCCAAAACGGGTGTTCCACGACGGAATGCGAGGAGGACAAAGAAGGCAGACAGAATAATCACCCACAGTATCACCTGACACCTTTGAGAACGGTCGCAGGTTTCGGAACACCCGCGTGTCGATCCGTACACGAGGAAGACGGCTAGCCATGAACCATGGCTGTTTGAGGGCGGAATCAGGATGAATCGTAATATTGTGTTGCACCTAGAAAGACATTTAGTAGATGGCTCAACTAATCGCAAGGAAATCACTCACGGCACAACGCCAGGACATAAATCTCAATACCTTATCTTGGCCAGCACACTCTGCGCATCTAAACCTAGGACCTTGCTTGTCCATTTCTGCAGCGGTGGTAGATCCAGGGTCTCTTCCACAACACAATAGTAGTTTATTCACCATACACTGTCTTGGATGTATTTGAACACGACCGCTGCAGTTCCAAGGACCACCCATGACAAGACATGCCTTCTGGTGGGCAATGCCCCGGGGATCTTTGGGAGAAGGTCCGTTCCCCAGTGTCACGAGCGTGAAACACGGATGAAATAATATCTCGGGATATGTCAGGGTGCGACCTTGAGCTCGACAATTGCGACCAGTACAGTGAAAAACGGATGTAGCGAGGTTGAGCTGAGCACAAACAGCTTCGTCATCATCATCGGCCTTGTAACCCGGAAGTAAACTGGCAAGCTCTCGACGTGTTATTTTGTGCCACTCGAGGATGTATTCACGAGTCTGCACGAAAGTAGCTTGAAGTTGTTCCAAGAGAGATTCGTGTGATATCGGGCTGGACTGTCGTATTACGGAATCGATGCTTTCAAAGAAACCGATGGTAGCATTTGGTGGCAGTGGGAGATAGGGGGAATTACTCGGGGCACCATGAAAATCATCTGTTGTGAACTGGATCCAAGCATCGATAAAAACTCGGCGTCGATAGGCGTATACTTGTTCTTCCATTCGAAGCTCTTGCCAACCCAACATGTACTCCATGAGCTGATCCAGAATGCTGGAGCGTACTTGATGTGCGGTCAGTGCAAATTATCGGCCAGATAGAGAATATGCACCTTTGTCCGATACTGCCTGGGTGCTATTGATGAGAGAGTGCTTGCGAATGCGGTCCCACCCAAAATAATCAATTTCTTCTCTAAAGCCAGCTGCAATAAGATCCTCGCGGATACTGTTCAAAGCCATCAGCCGAATTCATTGATTGACATAGTGAACAAACATTTCTGCCCGTGCCGCCCGTTTGTTGCGCAGTTCCGCCAAACGCACGTTTTTCGCCTTCAGTTGCCACGCAACACCTGCGCTTGCAAACTGGGCGTCGATGAGGGACGGTTTTGGCATGATTGCAATTCATATACTCACATGACCAATCACCTCAGTAGCCTGCTTGCGACGGTCTAGATAGGCTTGACGCTCTGGAAGGGGTAATGCTCTTAACTCATCCGCGAATGCCTTGATGTGGTGCTCCTGGAAGCCCTTGACAAATTTCCCTGCATAACTTGAGTTCCCCCGAAATGTAATGACCAACGAGTAACTTGCCTTTGGAATTGAGAAAAGGTCCGCAAGGTATGTACTGTTCAAGAGTATCGGGATAGCAGGCGAGCATCTCACAAAGCTCGAGGTAATCAGCACATTCATTTGCTTTGATCGGCCTGGGATGTCATCAATTCGTGTGAGCGTAGTCACACCACTGGGCTTACTGGTGTTTCGACCGACAGCTCGCACACGAGCGAATACGCAGGTGCCACACTGTATCACACGCTTTCCCATCGCATCCCTGGAGTGGATGATTTAGCACGATGGATGGATACGTGTAAATTCGGTGTACCTTGTAGTGACACGCGAATCCAAACACTAGGGAAGTATACTGAACTTCACTCATGTCTAAAGGTGGCTCTGGGAGGTCGTCCACATTTCGCCGGGCAGACTTCCAGATAAACACAGCCGACCTTTTGAGAAGGAAGCGACGGAATATCTTGGAAGTGCGAGCGAGGGCAAAAAGATCAGTCGGGCGCAGGAAACAAAATATCTAAAGTACAATGGTGACCAAGTATTGGGCAGAACGACAGGAGATTCTTACCTCGCAAAGGATGTCAAGGGCCAAGGATGGAAGTATGTCGAGTGAACCGCGTTTGAGTCGACCATTGGTCAAGGTGACGAACGCGGCGTGATTGGGCTTTTTGTAGAAAGGATGGTAAGACATGGAGATTTGTTGTAGACGACATTGTGGTGGGGAGAGCGTTTATATAGTGAGTTAGAGTGATAATGAATGGGTGGCAAGGTGGCATTATGCTGTATGTACCAAATGTACCGGATTCGGCCACAACACTGCAGTGGTTGATACAGCACTACTTGCATGTCGTTGTTGGCTCGTCTAGTTCGTCCTGCCCATCCAGTAGGCAGAGCTTACTCTTCCTTTTTCTCCTCGAAACCAGGAGGTGGTAGACACTTTGTCTCCGCGAAGCCACCAAAGCCGGTCCTCCAACCTGGCAGAGTAAAAGTGGACACTACCACTTCCGCTTCCTCTCCCACAGAATCTACAGCTACCAGTCCACCCACGAGTGCAAGTAGTATGGTGAAAGCTGCATCCGCTGACGAGAAATCGTCCAGCAAGCCAACTGAAACACACCCACAGTCGCACACCGCCCTCCCTCTTTCATCAAGCATTTCACCCCCATTCACCTACTCTTCCTCGTCTGCTGATCATGTCCCAATCCATCCCACCGTTTCTTCCAAAGAATACAAACTCCATCAATTTTTCTCGTTGCACCGACCCTTGCTCCTTCTTGACCAGCCGACCTCTGCGATTTTCGATGCTTCTGACCCTTCCACCCCGCTCTTCACATCTTCCGAAGATCAAGTCAACAATGACTCACGGCACTCGCTCACTACTATTGACAATCCTCCGGAGTCGTCTCCTGATGCGGATGCGGATGCCGCTCGCCAGCTAGCCCACGCGTTAGTCATGAATCGCGTCGGCGACGCCGTCGCATGGCAGCAAGCCTTGTCTCGTCTTGGACTGAGTGCCAAGTACTCGGAGGATGACATGACCTTGGCCAAAGAAACGGCGCAAGAATGGGTTACCATCCACGCTGACAGTACGCGCCGAAAGAAGCGAAAGAAGATGAAGAAACACAAGTAAGTATCTTCCCCTCACCAGTTTTCATTTTCTAAAGGTGTACTCCAGATTGAAGAAGCGTCGCAGAGTAAGTGGTTGACCGGCGTTCTTCTCGGCATGTAGGCATTAATATCAGTTCTAGCTCACCCGACGTCAAAATAAGTGAGGCTAGAGTACTGCCAAGTCACATAGAGTGGAGGATCTTACTTGCTTTTTTGTTGACTTGATGTGATCCCTTTCGGTCACCAACTCCAATTCTATATTACTCTTCACGTGTGGTTCTGGTAAAGAATACTGCGTTAGATATGAACAGCCAGTCGAAGGTCGTCTTGGCATTATTTAACTATCTTCTAGGAAGATATATCAATGGTGTTGCCCATGCCCCCGTAAGCCCAAACTCTCACACCTCCCCTCCTCTTCCCCTCTCCTCCCCACCGCCACCCACCCTTCCATACCTCAATGTACCCATTGACTTCGAACAAAGTTCGCATCCCAGGCTCGTCCAAGAGCGCACCAAAGAAAACCGCGTACTTCGGCCACTCGTGCTGCCACCCTAGATCCCACGAGCCCGATTGCGTCTCTATTGCTCGCAACGCCTGTATAAAGGTTACGTTTGGAACTGAGAAGGCAAAAGGGGACAAAGGAAATGTTGGATCGACATGAACTGGAAAGTGTGATTTTATGTATGAAATTGGGGATTCGAAAAAAACATCGGTCTGATCTCTGTATTCTGTGTGATTTTGAAGCCTAGACCATGCACTCAGCATCATCACGCAGTCAATTAAACATCACTGCATACCCTAAAGGTGGTTCGCACCCCAGCGCCCACATCTTTCCAGGCTGAGCAAGGTCTGGGCGATGGAGATACGCTTGCCATGGCGTGGAATGGCATGGCATTAAGAACCCGACTGTCGTGGAATTATCGTTGGGAAGTTGCCTCAAGAATGACATGACCTCGATCTGACTTGTGCAGTGGAAGAACACGACATAAACAGAACCCGGGATTGATAGTAATAATATCAGTGGGATGACGAATTGGAGTTTGCTCCACGTAGCTGGAGTTCGCGATATAGGTCTTGCATGCCTAGTTTCCTGACCATGTATTAACTGGACGATGGACTCGGCAGCCAGAATATGCATCATAGGCAGTAGCGGGTGCAAAAACCGCCATTCCTTGTGTCCAATGAATGAATAGACCAATACAGTCCATACGATGCACCCCGCCATGATATGCGATTTGGATCCAGGCTTAGCGAATGCGAGCCAAAGCCCGTGGAGAACGAACGGCAACGCCGACGTACATAGAATGGGGAAAGCCTGCAAGACGTAGTAGTGCCAGGGGCTCGACCCGTAGAACGATGAGACTGGCGACGCGTTCACAAGCAAGAAATTCATCAAGGTCGACGTTGGTCGGCCGTAAAACCACGTATCCAACGTAAAAACGGCGAGAAAAACTGTCAAGCTTGATAAAACATCAAAAGACTGTTTGCGAGACAGGAACGCCAATACAGACCCAATGCATACTGTATCCCACAGGATATGTGTTAGGTGCGTTGCATTCCCTCTGAGGCGCCAAAAGAGAACAGAGAACATGTATATCCAGATTATAGCGTTGGTTGGCCGGTTGGCACATGCAATCCCCGCGAATATGGTGCTCCGTCTGAGCTTGCGCCTTCAAGGATTCGTAAGACGTACGGGTAGATAAGTCGTACAGTAGAACGCACAAGTCAGGCAAGGATGATGTAACCAGAGCATCCCATGGGAAATATACCAAGGCTATGGTTGTGAGGGATACCTCCAATGAATTGGACAAAGATCTTGACAAAGACAGTGAATGAAAGAAAGAGGTTATGGAAAGGAGGTACTGTAAGCCCTGATGATTGAACTATTCCATAACACGAATGTGGTCACGTACTGATACCACCGCGCGGTCAGCGATGCCCCTGGCAGACGCATCGTCGAGGACTACACTGGCCAACTTTGGGACCCACACGTCTGTTAGGGCGGCAAGTAAACCGTGTAGTACTCTTGGTCCCGCGATCTACTGGTATTAGATACGTCGACTGAGGACATGCCGAACTTACCACCAACGAAGGGTGTACATCTAATCCCGAAACTTTAAGTAGCCAGTACACTGGAACGTTGAGTGCGGGGTATAGTATGCTTCTCAAGGGCTCGGGGTTCACCCATTCCCAGGTGAGATGACCGTAGCCAAAAACATATTTGTGCGCAGGCTCTAGTGCTTGAAAGTATTCGTCGGGTTGGAAATAACTTTGGGTGAGAAGGGCAACAAGAACGCGAAATGCAGCACTGAACAAGATCATGGCATTTGATCAAGAGTTCAAAAGCAGTACTAATTATTTATTTATAGAACACTGCCAAGCCACTCATCGGGCATATGGTGTAGCTGGTTATCACATCCGCTGTTAGCATTGACCTGCGGGGGGTCTCCGGTTCGAATCCGTGATTTGTCCACTTTTTTGATGCCCAGCCTTACAAACACAGAGAAATTGAGTTTAAAGCCTGAACATCATTGAGCCATAAAACATGCGAGCTACTGGAAGAAAGTACTGACAGTGCAGGGTTCAGAAAGTTGGTGCAGCATTTAATATATTCACGTTCAGAAGCATCGCGAGTACTGTAACAACCTGGTAAGCGATTTTCTTCTTCTTCTTTCAGCCATAAGCTTTGAGATAGGTTTTTTCGCAGTCGAGCGCGGAGATACCCGGGACCGGTCGACACACATTGGTGGCGCGTTTGGTAGGGTGGCGGAAAACCACTTGTCGTGGGGCGAGCGGAGCGGGGGATGACGGTGGGACGACAACAATCGAGGTACTGGCTGTCATAGCGAATGATGGAGAATCGATCATCATGGGAAGTGCAGGTTCGGGAGCTGTGACTGAGGGTCATGGGAGAGGTCTGTTAATGGGAAAACGTTGACTAGGAGACGATCTTGGGGCTTTCCGCTCAACAACGCTCGAAATAGCTGGCTGCAACTGGGTGTTGTCCCTGTTGTCATCATTCTCGAATGTGCCCCTGTCTGCAATGCCTCCTCCACGGGCCAACTTGAATCTCGACCGCTTTGCTCCATGGGTAGCAGATGACGTCTGTATCGCCGATGACCCCGTAGCATCAGGATTGTGGACGGCAACAACGGTGGACATTGAAGACGGCTCGAAATTGGGACCAGCATTCTGAATGTTGCCCGCTTGCAGCATGTGGATCACTTCTCTGATGGCTCCATCCTCGCTCCCACTTTCTCCGGAATCTCCCCCTACCAGCTGATCATCTTCCAACTTGCCTAGCCTTACGGAATTCCGAGTGGACTTTTGACGGGAGGCTGGGACGACAGTTCGTCCTATTGATGTAGAGAGGTGACCATGCGATTTGTTGTACGCTGCTGCCATGCGGTCCGCCCGGAAATGCGACAATGGCAATTGTCCGCTCAACTGGAGCTCCGTGTTAACCTCAATGAATGCACAGTAACTCGTGTGACTCACAGTTTCGTGTTGGCCACAGTCATCAAGAGAATGCGCTGCCATTGTTTTCGCAGTCTCAGCGCTAATGATGTGTCTTTTCTTGTGATATTCCAGAGCAATTTCGCGGTGATGTTGTGCTGCATCGTAATCAAATTCATCCTCTAATGGCTCATCACCTGACGAGTCGTGGTTGCCTGACGAAGACTTGTCCTCATCGGAAGAATTATTTTCCGCGAGTGAGGAAATGTAACCAGTTGAGGGTGACTCGTCATCTGAGTCCGCGCCGCTGTGAGAGGGAGAAGCAGCAGTTGTCGTGGGATGGCGTTCCACTACACGCATTTTCATGGGATACTTCTCTGCCTCCGCCGTGCTCACCAGGGGTATGCGGGTTTGTGCACGTAATCTACCGGGAGTAACATCACCCCAGTCAATTTGGCGTATTGAGGTTTGTTCATCTTCTCCGTCGGCTTTCATGGCTGGTGCATCAGCAAAGGATACGCTTTTCTTTGCAACTGGATTTGTGTCCTGAGGCTTCCAGCGTACATCCTCCTCTTGGCTGTCCTTCCCCGCTTCTTCGGCGTGCCGGACGAGGGCTTTCCCTATCTTCTTCTGCAGCTCTCGAGCGCCTTTTAGCCGCTCCAGTTCGGCCTTTGCTGACTCTTTCCGTTTTCTAATTGCTTCCTTGTGTTCCTCCTCCGCATCCCTTTCTTCTTGTAGCTGCTGCAGACGTTCCTCTTCCTCGAGCAGATCAAGAATGCGGTCGCGTTCGCGCTGCCGCCGTTCCCTTTCGTCAGGTGGGAAAAGTGAGAACGAGATGAAGTCTTGTTCTGGAACAGAAGAAGGTGCAATGTTCGCCTGAGAGTATTCATCGACTGGCTCAGAGATCTCGATGATGGGATCGCCGTCTTCATTCAGGAGCTGGTTTTGAGCGTCGGCAATTGAGTAAAGTACATTTCCAAGGGACATGTACCTGACTAAGCTGGTCTCCTGGTGTTAGACCATCTTCTAGGATCTCGTTGATCTTTTCCGACAATTTCCGCAGTTGTTCTGCGGGTAACCTGGCGTCCGAGGATGGCTTGTCGTTGGCATGCCCTAGTGAGCTAAGCAAGCCCTGTAAAGCTGGAGAATGTTCTTGTCTGAGGCAAAGGTAATGTACACGCTGGTATAGGTCCTACCTTCTTTTCGGCTAGATTTGAGGTCTTTGGTGTGTCCGATGGTGTTAGACATGGCAAGAAGATGTTGTGGACTTGACATTAGTGATTTCACAAGATTACGTGAGCTAGTACTTGAACGTTATCTTCCCCCATCATGGTCGTTACACATGTCGCCCGACCCAATGCTCATAAGAAAACACGGAGGAGCCTTACAAAAACAAAAACAGTCATCAATGAAAGCGCACAAGCAAGCTCGACAAGACAAAGCAACACGAATGAAGACGAGGACATGCAACTAGAGCCTCTCCTCATTGCAGGATCTACACAGCCAAATAATGACGCACAGGGAGATGACGAACTCGCAATCGACGTCGACCCGGAGTCTGCGCCTCAGCCCCAGTCGGTACCATCATTCCCCGCTCTCTCTGCCGCTGCTGCGCAATCGTCCACACTCAAATCGGAGACCCGACGAATCCCTATACCACCGCACCGCATGACACCGATTAAAAAGGACTGGGTCAACATATTCTCGCCCCTTACAGAGATCCTTGGCCTCCAAGTTCGAATGAATGTTCAACGGAGATGTGTCGAAATCCGAGTATGTATTTACAAGTCCTCCTCATCAATACACCCTAACACTGCATATAGACCTCAAGACACACAAAAGACATTGGCTCGATTCAGAAGGGAGCCGATTTCGTCAAAGCCTATGCATTAGGTTTTGATGTCAATGTAAGTAACGCGAACCTTACCAGACTATCATCTAATAAGTCGACATTGAAGGACGCCATCGCGCTTCTTCGTCTTGACGATCTATACCTTGATTCTTTTGAGATCAAAGATGTGAAAACGCTACACGGCGATCACCTATCACGCGCCATTGGTGTGTAGCTGTTCAATGTCTTTGCCATTATTCATCTCTGTGCTAGGTCGAATAGCAGGACAAGATGGAAAGACAAAATTCACGATCGAAAACACAAGCCGCACACGAATTGTACTCGCGGACACGTTTGTCGAATATTCATTCCACTCGTTCTCCATTTTTTGATCTCATCGACCAGGAAAATTCATATCATGGGGTCATTCCAAAACATCAAAATTGCGCGAGATGCAATTGTATCTCTCATACTTGGCTCGCCTCCAGGAAAGGTCTACGCTGGCTTGAGGACCGTGAGCAGTCGGATGAAACAACGGGCTCTATAATTGTTACATCGTGTATCTTCTGAGCCTCTATAACATTCCACAAGTTGACTACCAAGAAAAACAAATTGGACACAACAACAACGAATACACAGTGGAGAGTTGAGCGACAATGATGGGAAGCCAGCATTGGACAGGGCAAGTAGCTCAAATTGAGTGGTGGTCACTCAATTCGACCGTTCCGTGAGCTTTACCTTTCTTCTTAGACTCCTCGTACTGGTCAACGATAGTCTGCTTCAACATGCTGCGCAAGTCAGAGGTTATGGCACGTAGTCCCGCACGCGCACTTACTTTTCCCAGGCGGACTCGTCCACAGGAGGACCTTGTCCATCCCCCACCATAATCATCCTTCCTTGACTCGGAACTCCGTTGACGACGAGGAAGATCCAACCCGGGCCGGGAGGGTAGATACTGCCGTCCGGTGGCCCGACAACGACCATGCTCTTTCCGTTGCGGAACGACGAAATCGTTAAATACACTAGCCTGGAATTCGCGTGCACTGCGTGCGTGACAAAGCCTAGATCCATCAACGCGACTTGACAGGATAGATCAATGGAGGGAATCCAACGGGACAAAGAAAATGTTACCCTTGATTGTTGGTTCCGTGGCATTCATCCCGGAAGGTATGGTGACGTCTATCTCGAGCGGCTGTGCATAATAGATGTTGTGGGGGAGTTGGGTGATGATTGGTCGCTCTGCGGTCGTATAAGGCGGCTGGAACCGTTCCACTCTATATTCCGTCCCATATTTCACTTCGCTCCTGTCCAGATTTGGATTGCTTCCCGCAACCAAGATATCCGCAGCAGGTGTCAATGTTGCGACCGAGTGATACATACGGGGTATTAAACTTGGCTTCATACCCACGGTGGAGAATCGTTGGCCAGGAGGCGCGTCAGGTGTATACAAAACGGGTGTGAGATTTGGGCTATCCGCATTTGACACTCCAACCTGGTCTTTGACATTGCCATAGCCAGAAATGCCCGACTTGGCACCGTTGACAAGAAAGACTTGCCCGGTCGGGAGCAAAACTGCATCGGGCATGTGTCTTGGTTCTGGAAGCCGCTCCACTTCCCATCCAACAGCAATTCCGGCCTCGGTCAGTGTAATCCTCGAACACTGGTTGGATGCGAGATCCTGTGACGATATTTCAAAGCCTGGGGTGGTATCATCGATCGCGGAACCGCCACATATGAGAATCTCCGGCGTGTAGTTTCCAGGAGAGAGTGGGAGGAGGAGTCCGACACCCGTCATTGGATACGTGACACGGACTCCGTTGGGTATTCGGGGAAGCCTTTGTTCCGTGTTCGTTTTCCAGTCGTAGATCATGGCATCCCGATTAGCAGCCATGAATACCTTACCATCCGGGAGAGTGAAGGCAATCGGGAATAGATTCGCATTCAACGTGTCGACCAGGAACGGCAGATGGATTGGCAATCCGTTCGAACCATGAATTGATTTTGGTGGCCAATACTCCACGGTGGGATTGTTCACTGTTGCGTTATTGATCCAGCCGCCTTTCTTGGATCCTCCAATAATCATCGCGCTGCCATCAGATAGCCTTATGACAGTGTTGTACCATCTGGGACTTGCCATCCGGACACGAGCATGATTCTCGTATATGTAGCACCGAGAGACATCAGGGGAAGGACAGGGATGGAAGAGGCGGACGGCCTGCAGGCCATCCAGATGGCCAAAGTCTGCGGGCGAAGTGAAGTATTCGATGACGGGGTTTCCTCCGACATTGATCAAGGTTCCATTGCTCAAGAAAGTGCCACCAGCACAGAACGAGTTTGACTGTATCTTTAATGGCATGACGGCCTGCGTATCGAGGTTATACAGCGCCCCCCAGGCCGGGTGGCCATCGATGGATATCGGATTGTGCTCCACCTTGTCGATGATGAGAGCGTGACTGGGAGATATGACAACCAATTGCATAGCAGCGACCCCGGTGGAACCGCGTTGTACCACTGACCATTGGCTCCCATCGTGGTCCTGAGCATCGTCGTCCAGTCCAGTTGGCGCAGACAATGAGTTACCATAATCATGGCCATTGGTGACGATCATGGCGTTGATGTCTGTGATTGGGCTGGCTACACCTTCTGCTCCCCTTCCGGTGTGCTCGATCTCGAAGAGGTGTTTACCATACGGAAGATCGTACTTGCAGAATAATCGCTGCTGAGTGCGCGGGATGTAGCTCCAAGCGTCGATGGCGTCTACCTGTTGGCCGTCTATGAAAACTACAGCGATGCCGTGCGTTTTGTCTTGCGATCCGAACCACTCGATGCCAGTTCCGACAAAAGGAAGGGAAACGCGCGCGCCGGGATCGTCAGTCCAACGAGATGTGGCACCAATGTACGAGCTGGAATAGGATTGGCTCCACAGACCCCGATACTGAATCAGCGGGGACGACGCGTCATAACTTTTGGCGCCAGGTGGGACGTAAAACGGTAAGAAAACCTTGGGTACATCTGATCCAAATGGTGTCTTGCCATTCCAAGCGGACTCACGGGCTAGAGCATGCAAAACGAATAGCAGAGAAAGCCACGTAGACAGATTCATTTGCGTCGGTAAATGGGAACAAGGTCGAGATCACGTGGGTCTATACATCCTAGCATTTGCACCCTCTATCTTACGTTTGTTAGGAATGTTATTGCAACTGTGCGTAACGTGTCATGACAATGAGTGAAGTTGGAAAAAGATTACGAATGAAATGTTCCTTCAACGTGCGAAACCGAGTCAGATTGAGTTTATGCCAATTGTCGATGCAAAATGAAGGATGATTAGCACTGTCTGTGACACCCACCACACGGACGACGACCTTATGACCGGACCTTGCCCTTGCCCTTGCCCTTTCCATTTCTTCCCACATCACCAGAAGACGACAGTCCGCCAGCGGCGTACTGGGGCAATGGTTCCCATATCCGAATCGTGAAGTCATCCGAACAAGATGCAAACATCCGTTCGTTCCGCGGGTTCCATGCGACTGAATTGACGCTTCCCACTCCATGTCCTGGGAGGATCTCAAGAAGTACGCCAGTGTCCCGGTGCCAGACATAAACGTTGCGGTCTGTGACAACTGGATGAGAAAAGATCGTGGACAACGGCAACAACACTCACCTTCACTTCCGCTGACCACAAAGTTGCCATCGATACCTCCGAAGCAACTCCGGATGACGTGGTGTCCTTGGTGCTGCCCAGTAAACTTGCGCGCGAGCCGACCCTCGTTCAAGTCCCATAGATGTACCTCCTATCATGTACCTCAGTCAGTAATCCAAAAAAAGTCGCAACGTTTCTCACATCTGGTGCATGGTTAATTAGCGCGAATTGGGAGTCCTCAGATATCTTCACGCTCGTTAATTCACCGTCCGTAGGAAGCGACCTAGACAACGCCTTTCTGGGTCAGCTGGACGCAGCAAAGGCATGATGCTCACAGTTCGATGGCCTTGCTTTTCAAATCATAAACAATCATCCGATTCTCTGATGGACGGCTTCCAGTCACTGTAGCATCGTTCCCGTTGCTCGTCGGAGGTGGTGGTGTTGGCTCTCGACTGACACCTCGGCTAGCATCCGCCGTTGTGAGTGGTATTGCAATATAGTCCATCCCAACCGTGACAAGCCGCGTCATGTCTGGAGTGACAGCCATATCAGTGACGCGAATGGGCACACCGGACCAATCATCCCGGAGCTTCCCAGCCATATCCTGGGAAAAAGATGAGGCTCAGGAATGCTGCAGGGAATTGCACATACCCAAGAAAATATTTTACGATCCAGACTTGCAGACATGAATCCGGAACCATCTGGTAGCCACACGAGCGCCGACACGGTCTCTGAATGAGAGTCAAGTGTTTGCATGCACTTTCCGGTCTAGCAAGACTTGTTACAGTCGCTCCTTACGCAGTAAAAGATGGACATTACCTTGGTATCCCAAAGCGATATTAACTGGTCCGCAGAGGTAGCCAGAATTGAGTCGTCAAGCGACCACGCCAATGCACCAACGGGGAAGGGATGCTCCCTAAGAGTAAACTCCACCACACATTCGCGAGAAGAAGGTTCAGCATCCGGCTAGAGGGAGGGTCAGTCTTGATCCTTTTCGAACAATGAGACACTTGCCCCGATCCGCCAAATTATCGCCGTCTTGTCTTTGCTTGCGCTAGCCAGGCGCAAGCCATCGTGACTCCAGGCCACGTTCCAGACCTCGTCCGTGTGCACGTCAAGAACAGTAGTTGTTACGCAAGGGAAATCCTCCCTGTCACAGTGGTGGTCAGAGAACAGCGAGAAAGAGGCAGCATTCATTGGCGCGTTGTGATATAGGCAATGTTCTCTTTGATAATATCTTGACTGTGTCAACAGAGCCGCAAGTCGCCGAGAAGGGACCATTGTCGTAGAGGGTATAAAGTCTGATACAATTGTTCGTTGACATCAGGATGGATAAGAGGTATAGAAGCTTACGTTGCATTTCAGAGAGCAGTGTTTGTCGAGATGTCCCTGATGCACCATCCCACGATGCACGCCGTCGTAAGTCCTCAGGGTCCGAACACATTATCAGACTATGACAAACAAGATAAGTGTGTGGGGATGTGATCGAGAACACATCGATGCATACCTTGATAATGCGTGCAATTGCTCTGTATTTGTGCTCAAAGGAGCTAATTCGTTACGCAGCACCTGCAGCGCAGCAGCAGTTTTTCGGGCTTCCAACAGCTCGAGGTATTTCTGTCTCCCGATAAGAAAGTGGGCCTCCTAAGAATAGATGCGTCAGAGTCGTCACGTTCTATGATGGACGCGTGTCGATCGTACCCAGATCGCCTCTTCATCTACCGCGGTAAGGTGCGAGAGCAGAGATTCCGCGTTCGCCCAGTCTGCGTTAAGGATATGCCGACGGAATTCGGTGACTTCCGGCGCCTCCAGGGAGTAACCCGACTCTGCCTCGAGGGTGGCAGCCGATTCGCTTCAAGAATGATATTCAGCGCAGTACCGAGACTGAGGCGATCGAAAGGGTGACTTACTTGTAGCCTACGTCTCGCAGACTCTGTATAACTAATCTGACGAATTCTTCCCTGTCTACATAAGGGTCGTCATACAACGTGGTGCCTGGGAGGGATACACGCGCTACGGAGGAGCTATGCTTTGAAATGCCGTTGCTCGTCGGGGAGGACCCATTGGGCTTGAACCCGTTGATGGTGGTGATGCCATTGGAGCGAGTTGCTTTATCCAATGTGATAGAGGACGGGCCGGCCTCCGAGATGGTGTCGATGGATACGGATGAAGTGGATGGCTTGTCTGGACGGGGAATGTACATCCTATCTGTGGAAGAATTCTGCGTGCAAGGAGTGCGGCCAATTGCAGAGAGGACGGTGGAACCAGATGGGAGGTTGGTTTGGCAGTCTATTCGTTGTCTCTTGTAGGCCCTCGGCGAATCTGCGGACAATCAGAGTACAGGTTGGGATGAATTCGTGACAGAGAAACGACAAGGGAGGTGGAAAGCGCACCAGACGGGGCAGCAGGGGTTGAGTCACCCTCGGAGTCCTCGACGAGAGCGCGAGGACGTGTAGAAGGAACTAAAGAACTGGGTGGCTGTGTTTGTAGAATGGAATGTCTTGACGTGGCGGTGATTTGGCTTGGTTCCGTAGCAGATTCCAGCCTTGAAGCAGGTCCCTGGCGTGTAGGACGAGCGTCCTGGGCAAAGTCCAGTCGGGTGATTGGATCAATGGTGACTAGTGAGTTGTTGGGTCGAGTGGATTTGCATGCAGCGCCTCCAACGTCGCTAGGGTCGATCTGAGTTGTTCCTGTTAGACAATGGAGGTCAGTGAACGAGGAGGAACGGCAATGGCCTTGGTCTCGCTGTTGACGGGCTCGGGCTGTGAGGCCTGCTCACCATTCCAGAATGGAAAGCGACCCCCCTCCTTCCATTTCACTTACAAGTCCAGGGGGGTTGACACACCGGCAATACGCTCAATTACCTCAGGAAACACCGCTGGGCGAGTTTCTACGGCACGTTGACACATCCCTCAATTCCAGCACAAAAGACGCGTCCTCTGAGAAGAGTCATGCCTGAAACGCTTACATATAAAGTGACACATTATGATTATGCGAATGAAAAATCAAGCCCAAAGAATAAAAGGACAGTAAAAGCAAACTAGATGCCCGATGCAAACAGAATCCTAAGGTTTTGTGTGCGACAGCGATAGATAACAAATGCATTGCAAACGGCAAGAATTGCCAATGTTGGTATGTGTTCCGTATGTTTTCTTGAGTTAATACTTGGTTTCTTGAGATATAGATATAGTACGCAGAACGGAGTAGAAGGCGACTAGAGAGTAATGCTAGTGTTTTTGATGAGGATGCAAAAAGTGATGAAAACGGGTAAAACAAGTTCATAGGCGCAGCCTGCAGTTCGTTTCCTTTCCTAGCGCAGACAATTTTGAGTGCTCGAAAAGATGAAATGGAAAAGATGGGGGCACCATCGCGTAGCAGGCAATACTACCAGCGGCCTGCAGTACGCTCACGTTCCCTCAGACCGCTGCGTCCGTTCCCAAAGCCGGGTGCATCTCGGGAGGAACCTCGACCCTCAAGTTCCTGTGTGCGGTAACGTCCACGTCTTTCGTTATAGGCAGGAGCGACCAAGGCTGGATCCTCAAACTCCTGCATGGACAGCATCATCTTGGGAAGTGGAGAGCTGTTGCGTCGAACAGTCGGGCGACCCCTAGGCAAGGGAGCACAGGACCAATCAAACACTTGCTCCACGCTGCCTCGGCTATCCTGACACCCACGGGACTCTGGCACTGTACCCTGACGAGTTCGTGAACGTGAATGGGAGCGAGGGGCGGCATATTGCGATGAATCTGGTTCACGACGTCGACCGCGCGGCGTTGACTCGAGTGTAGGGCGCAGAGCAGACGCAGTAAGCAATGAAGCTAATTTTGGAGTAGGAGGGGAGGGCCGCGGGTGATCGTCAACGGTATTGCCCGAAGGAGGAAGGGCATGGGATCGTTGGGGAGAGCTTATCTGGAGAAGCGAAAAGTACGCTGGCAGACTCGCACGGTTGCGGCTCTTTTTGGTTTTCGACGTGACGGTAGACCTGTCCTTCTCTGGCTCCCGAGATAAGGGAAGCAATTCATGGCGGTTATGATGCGATGTTTCATGAGCGGAATCGAGTTCGTCTTCTGTGGGAGAGGGAATATGACTCAAAGAGGAACTGGAGGAAGTGCGGCGGTGTAAAAGGGGGATCATGGAATGGTAATTTGTCGCAGAAGGTCGACGAGTATACATTAGACTTGACGGTTTTGTGGGATGATGGGAGCCAATGGAACGGATGGGTGGGTCAATGGTGCCGTCCACGCAGTCGCCTTCATATCCGGAATCATCGTCAATGCCGACGACGGGTTCGTCATCCTCGGCGTCCGTGAAGACGGACCAGGAGACGGAGGAGGAAGAAGAGGAAGTAGAATATCTGTCGCGTTTCCCAAAGTTGCTCAGAGCACTGCCTAGGGCGGAAGGCATCAAGGCGGGTACTTCGCCACCGAGGGCATGGTCGATGTGTGGAGAAGAGAGAGCACTGCTAGCAGAGGAGATCGAGGGGGAGTTGTGAACGTCGAGGGCCTCACACTCGTCACTACAGTATGCACGACTGGATTGCAGGTGAGGGAAATGCAAGGGGCGCGGGATTCGGATACCTACCTGTCGTCGGGGAGTTGCCTTGAGCATGTGAGGCAGATCTCCTCGAACATGGGGACAAGTTGCGGTGTGGAAGGTAGCAGAGTGGGGTGAGGAGGGAGGGACGTTGAAAGAAGGAGTGGGGGACTGGGACTGGTGCTTAAATATGGAGGCCGGCACAGGAGGAATGGAAATTTCACAAATTGGAGTAAATTGGCAGAAGAAATGACTCAAAGGGGACAAGACCCAAAGCCATGTCACGTGTGACAAGACAAAAAAAATTATAATATTTGCATCTAATCTAACCGCAGTCGAATCCCTTGCTCAGCGAACGTGTCAGCGCCTTCAGTGCGGCTCATCGCACGTTTGCCACCGTCAATTGCATTGCATCCACTACCGCTTGCGTTATCTGTCACTACCCTAGCAGTCCAAGCACGACACAGGTGGCGAGAATGTGGCGACTGTTTGGGTCCTGATGTGGTCAAGGGACATAAGTAGTCCGCATCCGAATCACGCCGGGATCACCAAATCCCACAAGCCTGACGTCGGCGAATATAAGCCTGCGCTCTCGCCATATCACACACACGAAAGAAAAGAAAAAATGCCGAGTGCGACGTGGCCCCACATGAACGAGGGGCGTACTATCGTGGCAACACGCTGGCTCTTTCCGTCCATATCTAGTACAATACACATACAGTACTTGTGTGGGCATCTCGCAAATTCATTGGTATCTCCGGTTTGGCAAAAACATTTAATGTTGCTCGCGTGCGAGGATTCATGTTGTGTTTCCATAACGTTCGTTCACCGTCTGGGTGTGCCTCGTCTCCGCCGTCGCTAATAGTGACAGCTGTGCTGTGTGAAAGGAAAAGGTGCCTTGACGATGTAATGTTCCTTGCAGGGCTGCCGGTGAACAATCACTTGTCAATTCTCTTACATTGTATACCGGGTCAGGGCAACGTAGATCGAATCAGGAATCCGTATGAATGTCGACGGCGTAAATCGGACACATGCGTCCCATATCGTGTACTATGTATGTCCCAACAGAGATCAGTGTCCACAAGTACGGTAATCGTCATGTCCAGAGGCTAGCTTGGCAGTGTATCATGTTGAACGTCGTCATTACTACCAGAAGACTCTCTAACAGCACCGAGCAATGACGACGCCGACGAGCTGGGATTTGCATTTTCCGGAATCACTTCCTCACTTTGTAGCACATTACCCTGTATGCCATTGCTATCCACGGACGTGCGTCCTTCCGCTCTCGCGAGCACAGCGCCAGTGCTGCGGGAACTGCCGCGAGGAGGTGGAATGACCCGATCTGAATCTCCCACAAACTCGTCCGCCGTGGCGCCATTAGAAGGTGCAGTCGGTGGGGATTGTGCAGGAGACGGCAATGGCTTGTCTGGCTTGGTGCTATCCCTCCTAGATAGGAGTCCCCTGAGTCGCTCGTTGGGTCCGGCAGTTGTACGCAAGTTGCCAAGTGTGGACTTGCGAGGTATCGGCTTCTCGGCCACAACGGTCTCAAGCATATTAGTCGGCGCAGAGACGTTCTTTAGCACCGATAGCTTCTGGTGTAAGAAGTGCGCGTCTGCTAGCATCCTTTGCAAATAGTCAGATGTGGCGTTAGGTTTTGACACACGTCACATGCCTGTCCTTGGCTTCCTGGCTCTGTAACTCGATCTGACCGTACTCCTCGGAGAGGCGGTGATTGATGGCAGCAAAGACTTGCGACATCACATACTACGAAACACACGATCAACAACAATGGCGACAGGCCGTTCTATGGACAAACCTCCACAATCGGCGCGGACAAGTACCGTGAAAGGACTTTGTGCAGTGTGACGGTCTCTTTGATCAAAAGTTCCATGTAATCGTTGGCGCCATCACCTTGCCTTGGTATCTCCCAATTCACGGCCTGCACGCAAGTAGTCAGCTATCGGTAGTTCATAGTCGCAGATAAGGGGCGTATGACTGGCCTGCAGTGACTTAACATGGGCACTGATCCTGTCACCCATAATAGCAACCAGTTTCGAATGAATCTCGTTTTGATGTTCTTGGAAATCCTTTTGCCGTGTAATCAGCCGATAACCCTCGAGATAACACGAACCCGGACGCACCCGCTTGAGTTTGTCAAACTCAACAAGCATGACCGCCTGGTTTGGACTAAGATGGCGCCGGAATGTCTCTCGCACGTACGGAATGAGCGCCACCATAATGGAGAGTGACTGGGAGGCAAGGGCTAGATCGGTCCATAGAGTTCGCACGTGCTAGGAAACAACAAGAAAAGACACTAACCAAGATGTTTTGCTGTGATGTTCTTCAACCCAGCGGAGCGCATGGCGCCGGCTCCCAGGACTACTTGACAGGTCCTGGAATTGAATGCCTTGAGGAACTCTATGACTCGGCTCATTGTATCCGTGTTCAACATCGGAAGATTAACCACAAGCTTCAGATATTCCATCAGGAGCCCCAAAACAGCGCCGGTGGCTGAGACGCAGAAATATGGTCGCTCTTCGATGTGGATATACTTGGCTGTGGGAGCTGCTGAGCCATTTTGTCTGCTAGGAATGGGCATAGCCTTTCCGTTGGTCGAATGGGAAGGTGGAGCGGTGGATAGTGGCTTGCCCCCTATGACGAGGTCAGGTGAATCCCGAACGGCGGAGTCGACCAGCACGTCAGCGGCGTGCTGGACTGCGGATGGAACATCCATTTGATTCCATTGTTCATCTTCCACTAGCTTGGCGGACTGGTTTATCCTTGACTGATGAAAGGCTTGCAAAAATAATCTAGCCTAAACAAGATCCGTCACAATGAAGTAACGCATGAGGACGTAAACATACCTGACCGAGCATTGTGCCTCTCAGTCCCATGATCATGCGTCGACAAATAACCTCGCATCTGATGACAAAGTCCCATGACTGGTTGAAGAACATAAGGAAGCTCGGGAGATCTAGTTGGGCCAGCTGCTCTGAACGGTAACTGACGACTTTGGCTACGAGCTTGTTCGAGAGGTCTGCCGCAGAGGAAAGAATATCCGATAGTTCATCTTGCAGAGGTGCAAGATCTATCGATACCGATGTAGATCTGCATGGAAGTCAAATACAGGACACGCCCGCAAGGAAAACAGTGTCTACTCACAAATAACTCTCCAATACGTCTTTCAGAATACCATTCTGGACTTGAAGCCCCTCGATGCCGTTGAGAAGAGTTTTGTACACACGAAAGACGGTGGAGGAGAATTCTTCCTGGGACATTGAGCGTAAAAGGCTGGAAAGACCACTGTGATAATGTGAGATGAGCCAGCGAGCAGACATGCGCTACATACCTCGTGACAGCCTTGGGACTTTTTTCATCTTCGTCAGGATCAAACGAAGGCAAGTACTGGAAAGTCCGGTTACATTCTGGACCGTGATGGAAGAGGGAGACGTTGCACCTACGCGTTTTATGATTCCTCTCACCTCTGACGTGACGACATGTCTCCAAGCGACAACCGCCTCACGAATACCAGTCGTGCGCAAAAGGCCCTGTAGCAACGGTCGCAGACGATCTTTGAGGGTGATATCCGTGTTCTCGACGGGATGGGACTCTAGGTTGACGCGATCGAGGAGGTCGAGTTTGAGTGTAGAGACAAGATCTGTTGTCAGTGACGAGCTTATCTCGGTGTTCATGGCCCGTAGGTGAGCAGGGAGGGAATGAAAGGCAGTAAGGGATGAGAGGGGTACCGAAGACAGAGGGGTGTTCTCAGCGGGTGGTGACTCTGGAGTGGGAGTAAGTGGAGAAGGGGCATCGTCTGATTGACGCGTAGGCCGCTTCACGGTAGTGGTAGGAGCGGTTTGTTGGGGAGACGGGTTGAGGAGAGATTGGATGGTGTCGATGACAGTGAGTGCTTCGCCCCATTGAGCTGCAGCGACCAGGCCTCTGGCGACGGAAGACATTTCCACGACGGCGGTGAGTTCGCGGACGGCATGATTCACGGAAGCAAGGTTGGAACGTCTGGATTCTTTGCGGGCGATGTAGAGGCCACGGATTGCTGTATCGTTGTCCAGGTCGTTTAAGAGCGTACGTAGCCTGGCGATGCGATCTAGGCAGTGTTCGGATTCTGATTGAAGGTCTTGCAAGTTTGTGAGAGCGGCAAAGAAGGACGTGGACCGAAGGGATATCTCGCGGACGAGATGCTGTTCGATGGTGTCTGCGTGGTGGGAGAGCTTTTCGAGGAGAGGAAGGGCATGTGAGAGGGAGGACGGATCGGAGTCGTCTTTGTCGCCATGTACACGCTCTGTGACGGCGTCGAATGTGCGTGGGTCTGCGAGATCAAAGTTTGGGTTGAAGAAGACGGAGGGGACGGTATGGAGGGGAGTGAGGAGTTTGGGAGTGGAGGGGGAGTCGGACTGGGGGGACGCGGCATGGAGGAAGCGGTCCCATTCTGGAGCAACTGCGCGGAGGTAGGGATCAAAGTCCTTGCGCTTTACGCGGGGGAGCACAGCGGGCTGCACGGGAGGGAGAGGAGAGTGTGCCTTTGGTGGAGCGTGACACTTGTGCGGATTGTTGAGCACGCTGGACACGGCTGGGCGAGGTGAGCAGAGGACAGACGAGCAGCAGAGAGACGGAGATATACATACCGTTGAAGCCTTGTGTGCTGCTCGACCAGGCCAAGTTGGGTACGTGGACCCGAGGCAGGGCGGCAAAAGTGTCGTGCGCGAGACCGTCGGCGGTAGTCGTCTCTGATACGCTCGCTGGACCCCTTTTGCTCGCTGGGTCCCATGTGAACCTGAACGGGCGCGTCGGCGCTGTGTCTGGCGGTGAGCGAGGAAGGGACGACACTGAGTCGGATGGTGTGGACATGGTTTGACCATAACCTCCACGTACATACTTGCGATGGACCTCCCCGCTCTCTTTTCGCGCTTCCCCATCCACACCAACACCCCGGTCCCGGTCCCGACTCGCTTCCTCGTCATACAGCCCACCCTCTGGATAGCACCCCCGCGCGACACAGACGCCCTCCTCAGCACCGACGTCGAGTGTCTCAAGTGGCAGGCATATCTCGCCCTCCGCGGTATCACCCGCATC
>JBBPRQ010000217.1:0-47306 GCA_038093095.1 Boletus insuetus
GACACGCCCATGCGCTGCCGCGCTTCTTCGACGGTCTCGTCCGTACCGCTGGCAACCATGCGTGCCGCCTCGAAAACACGTTCCTTGAGCTGCGTCTTGTCTTTGAGCAGGGGAAATTTACTCGTGATCAGATCCAAGACTATGGATTTGTGCTTGGAGAGATGTCTGAGGGGTTCAAACGTACCTGTGTGCTGTGTTAGTCTCTGCGACGAGGGGGTACGAAAAGAAGGGGGGAAAGCTGAAGGAAACGCACCGGCGCGTGCAGTATCATATTCGAGGTAATAACAGTCTACATTGACCTTGTTGAACAACTTGAGAGCAATCGCATCGTAATAACCCCCCTCCGAAAAGTGGATCGAGTGTCTAAAGTTGTCTCGACAGAGGTGAAGACCGACCGTCATGTCCTGCGGACGCCCAGCGAGGGAGTTGTTTCACAGTCGGATGTACGCGTCAAGGAGCCCATCAGGGTCCTGGCCCTCGTTCCTTAGTCCCTCGAGCATTCTCACGTCGCAAAAGTAGGCGAGGAGCAGGTCGTCGACGTTGAAGTAGGCTTCACGATCTGCGTACACGTCACTTGCAGGTTTGAACGCATGTTCTCCTGTCCGTGATGGGTTTCTTTCGTGGGTTGGCGGTGACGCATGGGACCAACTAGGAAAGGGACAGGTACCGTGACGGAGATGGAACCACTCAGGAGCTGCCATAGTCAGCTTGATATTTTTAGCCTCATCGGGATGGAGGAGTGCCTTGAGCGCTTCAAACTGGGGAAGATAGCCGGACTTGACGTATCGGATCCTACCCGTGCAAAGCGTCATTGATCCTGGGTTGGTATCTGGAAAGTGGTGGTGACATGAAGTTTTCCCGTGATACGTGGATGTAAGTATACTCATTGGTGGTAACGAAACCACGGATATCAGGAACGTAAAGCTGTGATGCGATAAGATATCGGAGCGAGCGGAACGGATCATTATTGATGAATTACCTTGAAAATTTCCAGAGGTGGGTTGCGAACCTCTTTGCAGGAGACATTAGTATTGACCTCGCGCAGCCTATTGCAAAGCGATCGTACCTTCGAATCCTTCTAGATACTCAAAGAACCCATCGAAAAATCATGTTGTTCACGGTCAGGCATCGAGTATGGTCATCACAAGGATACTACAAACATGTGTCGCCTGAATGCATTGTCAGCATGGAGTTCGGCTACGTAATCTGTCCACCGACCTGTATTCGCCGTCCGTGAAGTTTCTGAAACCAACTTCTCATTGCATGTTGACAGCCTCTACGATGGCCCGGTCTTCGAGCTCCCGTAGCTGCTCTTGAGTGACCACTTTCTTATCGAACTTCCTGCGTACTTTAGAGACCCGACGACATCACATTTAGTGTACTGGCTAGGACATCGATAGATAGCGAATTTATTGTATAAAGAGATATGGCAAACTGACCGACACCCCACCTTCGCCTTCACGTTCTCAGTGACCCGACACATACGTGAAGGTGACTGAACTTTCATCTGGCACCGAGATAACGGCCATAGACTCATCCGGCCCAGTTCGATAAAAATAGGGGGTAGCACTCTTGGGCCCGTAGGTCGGACTATGACCCCGAGCGCCAGCCTCGGCATCCGTAAAGTTCACCGTGCCAAAGTTGGGAAGAGGAACATCGGTATAACCTCGCGAAACATCGTCGATCATCCACCCCACGCTCTCCCCACAAAAAGGATGATCGGATTTGGATCTCTTGTTGACTGTGACGGTCTGACCATTGCTGAGATTGTCGATCGTTGCGCTGCTGAACAACTTGTGCCATATATTGAGCGTGATTTTGACTGAGTCTCCAGGAGAAACATCGATGTTCAAGAGGGGTTCCAAGGGGTCAGGACGCCGCTCGTAGAGGGCTATACACAACAATAATCAAAGGTGAGACAGATCATAAATACATTATTTAACGTGTCCTCGCCTTGGTATACTATGGCCCCAGTCGCGTTGATAATAGAGTGGACCCCGAGTCGAAGAGTGGCCGTGGGGCACGGTGCCAGTGGCGTGATATCATCGATACCGACCCAGATAAAAGCATTGGAGTTAGGGTGTCCCGAAATATAGGGAACTTTGAAAGTCCCAGTAACGTAATTGAAGGTCCCCTGTCGAAACAAGAAATAATGAGATAAAGCAAGGCACAGCTCAAGCAACATCTACGCACATTAGTCTGATTCCAGGCAACACCAGCCGATAATATACTGAGCGACCGCTCAACAATGTCAAGATGCCGAGGCAGGGGACCCGCCAGAGCTACAGAAGCGAACAAGAAGCCAGAGATGAGCACGGGAATCAAACGCATGATTTGCGGTCCACTAGATGGTCCAGATGACCGATACCGTGGGATCGAAAGGCAGCTCAACCTCATTCTTTTATATGTTCCGCAGGTCGCCTTACTAGTGGTTCAAACGCGCATGCTACAGGCTGGGATGACAGCAGTCACCGTGAGGTACTGCGACTTGAACTCAGTTGACCGGAAAGTTATCGGTTGCTCATGAGCAGAAGTCTGGAAGAGGGCAGGTTTGACATGCCGACTTTGAACCTGCATGTGCTGCAGTGCAGTCGCGGATCCTGGAGCCACCTGAACTCCCCACTACTTCATCCTTTCAGTTGTCAAATCTGACACCTCGGGCAAGACCGGATAAGTTTGGACAACTCGGTCGATATATTATCCCTACCCCCATTCAGCACCTACCTACTTTTCGGCACTCCATTAAATAACAAGTTTTCTTTACATATCTCAGTTCTTGTAGTATGCCTACATTTTCCAAGTTGAACGAACGAAAACATGAGATCTGGTGGGTCAGGATATTCGGTGCTAATAAAAGTTGATCTGAGCTTGCACAACACACAGATGATCGCATTGCAGTGTAGCGAGGTCACGTACGCAAGGGTGGACATTTCACATTGTAGTCTCGGATGCAGTAGCATTGAGGGTGCAACAGGACAAGTAGGGGTATGTGGCTATGGAAGACGTGAGCGACCAATGAACTTTTTTTGATTAAAACCCTTACTTGCTCGCCACCCACAATGGGGATGAAAGGGAGCTAAAGCAAAGGTGAGCTGGAAATACATAGGACGTCAAGGATAACATAGGTCGAAAATGGCAGGAAGTAAACACCTGATCCTCGATAGAACCTAGCCAAGGTACCGACCACAAGTATACCTTCCTGCCGGATCCTGCTGACGCGACAGATTCACCAGTTGGAGAGAAACGAACCACAGTGACATCTTTGTCGTGTTGTAGATCTGTCCGATGGGATGACCAGTGGCTACATCCCAAAAACGAACGGTTCGATCGTCGGATGTGCTCGCAAGGATGTGTGACCTGTCCATAATGATCCGATTTGTGTCCCTGTCTCCGTGTCCCAACAGCAGATTGTCTTGTCACTGGATGCGGAGAAAAGCAAGTTGCTACCATCGTCACAAGGGATGATTCCTGAGGCGCTCAGGCCCAGTGTGAGTCCTGAAGCCTCAAGTCACTCACGCCATTTATTTTTCAGTTTTCTCTAATCCATTGGGTTTTTTCATGTAGACATTGTGAGTCTCGTCGCGGACGAGACGAGTAATTTGGATTTGTTCCCGTCTACAGCGGGAGATGCCGAGCGGACGTTCAACGGCTGCTGCGACGCTATTTCGACGACGAAATGTTGCTAATGCCTCTAAGGATACCCATTTACTGTTTCAGGACCGTGCGTTTGATCTGTGTACAGGTCACTGTGTTCAGTGGATGCTCAATGGCGTAACAATGGGTATGAAACCCAGGTCTCGTTCACTTCAGGGATAGCTTCTATGGCGGCAAACAAAATCGAGGATGGGGTGACGATGAATACTGTTTCTTTATTGCTCAGTCGACTACTTTCGGCCAACCCCGACGCAGCAGTTTCGGAGAGAGTCGCTGCCATCAAGATACCAATAGTAAGCTCCATACCGTGGAGGCTCAGGCTGGAGCGAGAAAGAAGATTTGGTGGAGCAACGTGGTATTGTATCTATTCTCGCGACAGCACATATACTGACTACAATTAGCCTCATCCTGTGGCATAAACTAAAGATACGATATCGTGAGTACAGGCAGCGTACGGGGATCGATGTGCTCGTTGTCATGTACATGCTCTTGGGATGAAAAGCAACGTCAATGGCAGGTATGTGAGATTGATCATCTGAATAATCGATATAATAACCATGTCTCGAGTCTCTGAATAGGGTGTCAGCCCAGGCTGATTCATGTGCGTCCCTGCCGTCGGCGGCTGGCAAAGTTCGCGTGTGACATTCATGCCGACTGTGCCTCCTTTCCAACCATCAGGCCTACGAGTCGACGGATTCTGGCCTAGAAGTACCCGAACTTCGGCATGGCGCGTTCGCACCACAACTCGTCACCACTGCTGTGTCCATGCCAGTGACAGTCTAGCTAGTTTGCCGCTTTACTATCACTATCAGAGTCTCCCAACACGGCAGGCTTCACCACAAAGTTCGCTCATCATCTCTGCACGTCAATCACCGTATGCTGCACCATGTCATGTTACTGCAGTGTTCACGTGATGACACGTTTGATATCGATGCGGGGGCGCTGGATGTCTATACTTGGGTCGTAGGCACAATCAGGTGAGGAAACCAATAAACGAAAAGGTTCAATGAAGCTGGATCGAAATACCTGGCTCGTAACCATGACTATCCAGCCGCCCGCTAAGCTGGCTGTGCAGCAGAGGTGTTTCATTCCTGTCTTCGAAGCCTTTTCTTCGTAGATGGGCCAGGGTCACACTGGGCCAGGTCTTTCTAGGTTGACAGGGAGCACCACTACCTACCGGCTCGTCCTTGCCGCAGCTTATCACAGAAAGCAGCATTACAGTAAGCAACTGGATTGGGTAGACAATAAACAGGAACACAGTGGATATGACGTCGAGGATCCTGTAAATGACCACGCCGACATGAGAGATGCGGCCCAACAAATCGGGTAGAGCATCCGGCCCGCTCCAGATGAACGAGGATCATTCTTGGGTTGAAACCCGTCTTTCAAATATTGCAATTGAGTTGAATGTTTCACATCAATGTCTACCTGCAATATTCAGTTTTGAAGACTCGGACCCGAGGACATCACATCTAGTGCACCGGTTAAGTCAGTGTCTAGGACATCAATAGATAGCGAATTTATTGTGTAAAGAGACACGGCAGACTGACCGACACCCCACCTTCGCCTTCACGTTCTCAGTGACCCGGCAGATACGTGATGATGACTGAACTGTCATCTGGCACCGAGACAACGGCCATAGAATGGTCATCGTACCCAGTTCGATCTAAATGGGGGGTGGCCCTCCTGGGCCCGTAAATTAGACTATGGCCCCAAGCGCCAGCCTTGGCATCCGTAAAGTTCACCGTGCCAAAGTTGGCAAGAGAAACTTCGGCACCACCTTCCGAAAAATCGTTGACCATCCACCCCACACTCTCCCCACAAGAAGGATAATTGGATTGGAATTGCATGATGACGGTCTGACCACTGCTGAGATTTTCGATCGTTGCATTGGATGAAAGCTGGTCCCGTCTATTCAGCATGATTTTGACTGAGTCTCCGGGAGAGACATTGATGTCAAAGAATTCCGGGGCATCGTAATCCCGCCCGTAGAAGGCTATACACAACAATAATCAAAGGTGAGACAGATCATAAATGCATATCTTAACGTGTCCTTGCCTTTATATATGCTCCCAGTTGCGTTGATAAAAGAGTAGACCCCGAGTGTAAGAGGGGCGTTGGGGCATGCAAAAGGGTCGATACTGACCCCCATAAAAACAAGGGAGTTAGGTTGTCCCAAAATATCGGGAACTTTAAGAGTGCCACAAACGTAATCGAAGTAACCCTGTCGAAACAAGAAATAATGAGATGAAGCAAGGCACAACTCAAACTACTACGCACACCGGTCTGACTCCAAGCAACACCAGCCAAGAGTGTATTACTATACAAACCTCCGTCATAAGAAGGGGTGGTCGAGTTATTAACAAGGTCAAGGAGCTGACTCGGAAGCTGGAGATCCGCCAAAGCTGCAGAAGCGAACAAGAAGCTGGAGCTGAGCATGGGGATCAAACGCATGGTTTGCAGGCTACTGAGGATGGTCCAGACGACTGAAGCTGGGATCAAAAGGCAGCTCAACCTCATGCTTTTAATTATATGTTCTGCAGAGTCGCCTTACTAGTGGTTCAAACGCGCATGCTACTCGAGGCTGGGATGACAGCAATCGCCGTGAGGCACTGCGACTTGAACTCAGTCGACCGGTCAACTGAGGTCGTTGTAGCGTCTCAGGATTTGCTGTCATTCTCGCTTGCAGCATATGTGTTTGTCCTTGATTATCGTTGTGTGACCCGGAATGCAGCAGGCTATAAGTGGAAGAGTTCTGTGGTAGCCTGAGTTATCGTGCCCGTTCACGGTGTTGCAGAATTGTCGATCGTGAAGATTTACCGTAGCCTCACGTATTGCAGCACGCGTCGACTTGCAACACATCCCGTCTGTTCAGATTATACGGTCACTTTGACGCAAGGAAAGGGGAGGATTAGTACTTGATGCAATTTGACGAGACTCACCACTTCAAGACAAATATGTATGTACTTGCCTCGGTCAACCAAAGCAGAAGCCTTGTTTTCTTGAGCTGTGGACACGTCTCTCACGTGTACATAATTCGGTGTCATTCAAGCCGGGAGGTCCTTCCCAGCATACGATGGCCTCCCGCGACCGTCTTCGTGTCATGCCACCGAAGCCTGAGGAACACTGTAGCCACTGTGAAGACGGTGGCATGCGCCGCTGAAATTTGATATCATGACTATTGTCTTTCATCTCGGCAGTTCTTCCGTATGTGGAGACCCAAGGCACAAAGGCCTCAACGGATTCAAAAACAACCCCAATTCCTAGATTCTCGATATCTCAAGCAATGCGTATTCTTGGTACGTCAGAAAATGGTCCCTTCCCATCACTGTGTCGACGTAAAGGACTGATTGCATCTCGCATACGAGATACTAGAAGATGCACTCCGCAAATAGCAAATCTTGGACGGGATACACTCGCCAGTGCAGTTCAAACCCACTACGGAGCTCTTAGATTGGTAGGTATTGAACGTCTGAACAACAAAAGAAAAGTCAGCTGGGACGTCTCATTGGCTTGTTCGTCTGGACCACATACCTCTACCAATGATGGATTATACTCCATTTCTGTCGAACCAAGTCCATCAGTCGGCGTGTGATTGATGTGAGAGAGCAATGCGACTCACGTTCGGTGACGAGATGCCACCACGTCGCATTCAGTGGGTCGTTGGCACCCCAGGTGATGTTTTGCCCATAGGCTTCACGCGTGCTGTACTCTAGCACGTACGTGGGACCCACCTCTGTCTGACCATCTAGCCCCGGGAATTCGTCGACCCGACTGATCCAACTAAATCGTCACACGGTGAGTACACTGCTTTGCAGGTGCATCAGTACGTACGTGTATGCATCCAGGACGTCGAACGTCTGGATTGATCCTTGAGCAAATAAGTCCATGGATGGGAACATGAATACCTACTGCCGAGTCAACTTCGTACATACGGAAACCCGAGTTGAGGTTCGTCAAGGGTGTAAGGGATGGCATGATCTAACTTCGTCGTCAGGTGCTGCACCAGTCGCCGTAGCTTGACGTACCCATTGTACTGCCAGTGCAGTCTCGGCACTGATGTTCGTTGCATTGTTCGCGTAGAAGATCTTTGGAGGACCCGTGTTCGTGGCGAGTTACGGGAAGTCGACAAGAATCACGTACAGAAAGTTGGTCCTCATGCGTATGTCCGAAGAAAACGTCTATTGTCGAGAGAATCAGCTCATGTACTCTTTCGTGTCTATTGACCTTTACTCACTTGCGATGACGTGTGGTGAGTAACGATCAACGCTTTTCCCTCGTCTCAACATGCTCGTTCTATGGTGTAACCATGTAAACGACTCACATTTGGTAAACTGTAACAATGGTCAGCGGAGAGCAACACCAAAGAAGGCAAGGCAAGGGACGTACATAGGTTGCTGGGGTTGAATTGACTCTGTGAGGCACACCATCCACTCAAAACATGGCCGACGATCCAGACTGGATAATACTTTGAACGGAGATCAAGGATAACGTGCGGGAAGCTCACCTCGATCACCTGCATCCTCAGCATCTTGAAGTTCATCAGTGAGGAAACGGAGGATCCCAAATGGGTCAGGATCAGTAGCGTTGATGTAACTGAAGTAGTTGAGTCTGTAGATGTCGTCCGAGCTACTACAGCTTCAACAAAATGAGAGCGACGCGACATACGTATACCCTGTTGTGGTTTCCGAGTATCAGCGATTGGTAGTATGTCAGGCACGAGAGAACAAACAGGACGTACATATATCTGTGTCGAGTGAAATGATGCGCAATCCGTCGGGGCGCTTGACGGTGTAAGCGGCATAGTGGGTGCGTGCATACTCGACAGAAGCTGCCGGAAGCCAACCCTCGTAATACCACATTGTAGAGACATGATCGTACAACCTGGATCCTATCAGCGATAAGACAAAACAACACAATATCTACATGCCAGTTGAATTGGTTTCCGAGGACGAAACCACCCAGAGCGTATGGGATCATCTGGAATTGTATCTATGAAAAAAGGGTGATGAGTCGTGAAGGAAGACAAAAAGAAATTTTAATCACATATGTATCATGGTTACCGAGCGTGGCATATACGGGGGCAGGACCAAGGAATTGCTTGAGGAGATTGTACACTGTCACCTATGCTTCTATATTAGCGTAGTATCAACACTCAATGCCACCAGACGTTTACCTCGCAATACTCGACGTATGCTCTGTATTCCATGATCAAAATTAGACTTGTATGTGAATGATGAAACCTTGCCTGGAATATTGGTTATCTGAATCATGCGCCGTTATATCACCCGTAAATAAGGAAAAGTCGAACCCAGTCCCCAGGGTCTCAGTCACTTGAGGGATAGCTTCCATGGCAGCAAGTAAAAGCGAGAATGGAGTGTCGCTGTCAACGGAATTTATCGTGAGTCAAAATCATACAGAGCAATCAAGACAAGGCTGAGAAACGCACCACTGGTAAGCTCCATAACGTGAAGCGGGAAGGAGAACCTGGTCTGGGGACGCCGTGTTGTGTGCGTTCTCGCGACAGCACAAGTACTGACTACAATTAGCCTCGTATCCGGTGGCATAACCTCAAGGTACAATTTCGATCCAGTCGGCCCATAAGCAGTGGGATAGTAAATGTAGAAACGTACGGGGATCAATGTGAATATCAGACACGTGGAAAACTTTTAAGCGCTCCCCACTAGGTTGTTTTGGAGGAGGTAGGGGATTCGGTTTCGGCTTGGCAAACCAACCAGTTAAATCAAGAGGCACTGTTGGTGGCATCGGGCACAAGTTCAACTGCGCTGCGCACAGCAACTACATGAGGCAAAAGCTTGAATGACTAATCGACAGAACATCATGCCGGATGGACCTACCTGTCCATCGTATCCACCCATGTCACCAAGCGCGACCACCTGCGAAAAGACGGAACCGAGAGCAAGTCGGCTGTATTCGTCATAACACGTTGTTGAGAAGTTGAAGTACACGCAAACTGCCTCAGCGAGGAGGGGTCCCTGTTCTGGGGCTGCCAAAACGAGCATTTTGGCAATAGACAGCGACGCTTGGCATTGTGCGCAATTGTCTCCATAGAGCGCTGGGTTAGTGGCAATAGACTTGATCTGCGAAAGCGCTTGTTGGAGGAGTTGTGAAGGTTCCTGCGGCAACGGTAGCGGATGAGGATCGACGGTGTCGTTCTACGAAATGAATTGATCAAAATTTCGGAGTTAAGATCAAAGTGGCAGTATCACCGACATGCCTTAGGGAAGTTGGCAGGATCCGTCAGATTAGCCGGAAAGATCGTGCTCTGTGACAGACAGATTGAATGGAATAATCAGGGCGTATCATAACTTCCTGAAGCATACCGTGACTGGGTCCGAAATCACGGGCTGAGGCTGCGCCGACGTGGCAGTTGGACTGTTCCAGTATGATGCATATACCGAAGTCGGGAATTCGCCAGGAGCAGTATAAGCCGAGAGTATCGAATCAGTGGCGGTCACGCCTTTCGCACTCGCCAACGCTAGAAGTGCCAAGGATGACGGAAAGGTCAGCATGATGGTGCTGATTAGTCTGAAGCAAGCGAAGTTTTCCCTTATATTGAGCCCCACAAGCATATTTTAGAAGCCGATGAAAGGAAACGAGGCCGAGGGAAGCCCACGGGCACACGCAGTCGGTCGGGAAACCGAAGAAGTGTTCATGCACGTTCGCCGTTCAATCGACGCGATGTCTCACCAAGAACAAGGAAAGACAGCTGATTTTAATGTCCTGAACACTGATCATTATCTAGAAGGGTAAACTTGAGTCTTTGCTTTCCTGTGTTTAGCATGCTCTTGGAATTGGGTACCTACCCCCGTTAACTGGGTGATAAATTCTGTGAGCTGTGGGAGTAATTATAGAGACACGTGTAAGGTCGAGGCGTTTGCCCAGCAAACAGCGAACTCCCATGACCATCCTCGTGTCCGCTCGAACCACTTCCATTGATCAAGCGCGAAACGTTTACCAGGGACGGACCGTAATTCATCGGGCTCCAAGGCTACAATAGATTCGAAGTCTCGGGTGTGAGAATATAAGACAGTGTTTAGTAAGATAACAGCTTCAAAGGCAAAGTCACTGGACCCTACTCCACTGAACATGTGTTCCTTGCCTGGTGTGGCCCCAGTCGGCAGGGGGAATACTAATTGCGAAGCCCTATTTGACCCGTTTAATGCAAAGATATCCTTTTCACGATTCTAGCTTCAGCTTGAATTCCGCGATGAGTCGATGGTGAACGAACTTCAAGGCTTTTTCTGACCCTTTCGGTCGCCAAGACAAGCTTCACGTTGTCTTGCTGGCAAGATGATCGCATCCAGTTGACAGTGACCGGTATAGCGGTACTTGCTTCCCATCGGTTAGTTATGGTTCCATGTACTTTGATCCGTTGGAGGCGCTTGTAAAATGTATGCGAAGGCCGCGAGAGAATGAGGTATCCTCTGTGCTGCCGATGTAACAAAATCCACCGAGTGATAAGGTGTGATGGATGCGTGAGAGACGGTGCATGAAGAGCGGAGAACGTAGTGTTCCATTCTATCCTAGCTATGTGCCACTGTTCCAGTACGCAGGACTGTTTTCGAGAGCCAGCTGCGAGACGATTGTCGTTGGAATGATGGCCGGATGCTTGACGACTAAACGCGAGCTAGTATACAACGCTTCGCAATCCAGCTACACAAGACTACTTACCAAGTATCTCAGGATCCCCGCGTTGAGCCGGCGCTGCCAGACAATGAGCTGGCACCTGCCCTGATTGCACGACTGCTCTACTACCAATGCCATGTAACAGGTACATGATAAGCTTGACATCCATGATGACTGATGTGACACGTATCTGGACAAATCGAAACGTCAGCATCTCAGAAAAATTTCGCGTCGCTTGTCAGTGCCCTTTTTTTTTCCAACCACCATCAGCTCCGCAATCTCGTTACTACACTACGCGTCGATTGACCTCATTTTCACCGCGGCAAATCAAGCACCAACCCCCGTTTTCAGGTATAAAAACCCTCTGGTCTTGACCTGACCTTCCCAGGCTCAGCATCGTTTCTCCATCCTTTGCGTCGTTGCCGGGAGTTCTTTTTCGTCTTCAAAGGGTGTTCTTCGCTCTTTGCATGTACTCGAACCAGCTCGGGAGCACTCACAATCCCCACCGAGGCACCAAACACACTTGCGCAGGTTTTCTCGCCGCCCATTGAGATCCCTCGTCCATTCCTCTACTTTACACACCATGGCCCCTCAATCCTACACGCCCTCTTCGGGGTACAACACTCCCGACTCTCAGCTTGAATCCATCGTTCCAATCCATCCGACCGCTGTGCGTCGCCCAGAATACATCGAGGTCCACTCAGAGAACACTACCTACACCGACGAGCACATCGCTGCCAAGTACTTCTATCGTGGTGCCGACGTGGTCATTTCTGACGGTCAGTTCAACGTCACTCCCACCGTGAAGCAATTCGAGTTCCAGACCACCCGCAAGGTCGCCAAGACTGGGTACGTGAATGACTCTTATCCAGAGTCTACAGCTTCTTATGGACTATTGCAGGCTCATGATGATCGGCATGGGTGGCAACAACGGGTCTACACTGTGCGCTACTATTCTTGCCAACAAGCACCAGATCTTCTGGCACACCAAGGATGGTATCCAGCAACCTAACTATATTGGCTCCGTCCTCCGCGCCTCCACTGTCCGCATTGGTTCTGATCCTAGAACTGCCAAGGAGGTTTACGTTCCCATTTGCGATGTGCTCCCGATGGTCCACCCTAACGACCTTGTCCTCGGAGGTTGGGACATCTCGAGCATGCCCATGGACAAGGCGATGGAACGTGCTCGCGTACTAGATTATGATCTCCAGCGTCAAGTGAAGCCACACATGGCCCTCCTCGGCTCTCCTCTTCCTTCGGTCTATTACCCCGACTTCATTGCTGCCAACCAAGAATCCCGTGCCGATAACGTTATCCCCGGTACTGATAAACAGGCTCATCTCGAGCATATTCGTGCCGACATCCGCCGCTTCAAAGCTGAGAACCAACTTGACCGTGTCATTGTGTTCTGGACGGCCAACACCGAGCGTTACAGTGACATCATCCCTGGCGTGAACGACACTGCCGACAACCTTCTTGCTTCTATCAGCTCCTCGCACTCAGAGGTGTCTCCCTCGACCCTCTTCGCCGTCGCATCTATTCTCGAGGGTGAACCTTTTGTCAACGGCGCACCCCAGAACACATTCGTACCCGGTGTCATCGAGCTCGCAGAGCGCGAGAAGTCGTTCATTGGTGGCGATGACCTCAAGTCTGGACAAACGAAGCTCAAGTCGGTCCTCGCCGAGTTCCTTGTGAATGCGGGTATCAAGCCATTGTCCATCGCTTCTTACAACCACCTGGGTAACAATGACGGCCACAACCTCAGTGCGGAGCCTCAGTTCAAGAGTAAGGAAATTAGCAAGAGCAGCGTCGTCGATGACATGGTTGAAGCGAACCACTTGCTTTACAAACCTCCCGCTCCCGGTGTCAAAGGCAAAGCGGCTAAAGGCGAGCACCCTGATCACATCGTCGTGATCAAGTACGTTCCCGCGGTCGGAGACTCCAAGCGGGCCATCGACGAGTACTACTCTGAGATTTTCTGCGGCGGTAGGCAGACCATCAACATCTTCAATGAATGCGAGGTATGTACACCTCACTACACGCCGTCTTTGCTTTTCTCATGGTTTTCGGTGCGCAGGATTCTCTGTTGGCGACCCCGCTCATCTTGGACTTGTCGATTCTCGCAGAACTGCTTACTCGCGTCAAGTACCGCGACCTCTCTGCCGGTCAGACCGAGTTTGCACCCCTCTACCCGGTGTTGTCGCTCTTGTCCTACATGTGCAAGGCACCCCTGGTCAAGCCTGGCACGGACGTCGTCAACAGTCTCGGCAGACAGCGCAACGCGCTCGATGCTTTCCTCAAGGCATGCATTGGACTAGAAGGCGACAGTGACCTCTTGCTCGAAACGCGTATCTGGTAAAGGGTGACTTGCACTTGGCGCCTTTGAGAACGCTTTTTTAGTTCCCATGTCCATCTGTCTTGCTTTTGATTCCTGATGTGTGTGCTACAAACCAAGGTTCTCAACAACCGTACAATATCACGCGGATTATCTGTCAGACGTTCAACCGTTGGGCGGACATTGCGTTTACATTTGTTTTGCTTTTTGATTTGTTTTTGAATTTCTCTTGCAAGCGTATTATCCGGGTGTAGATCACATCTCGGATATCTTATACCCGCGTATATCTCTGAACGTTGTATGTCGTTGGAGAAATGAATGGTGTTTTGGTTGTATGGTAACTCTCAAGGACAGCAGTTGAGTTGGGGGGACATGGATCAATTGATCGTCCATTCTCACCAACAGTCGAGCGCGACTACGACGTCTGTCTCATCGTTATCTAGGCACCATCATTAATTCATATGACAAGTGCTCATTCCAGCGACCAATCACTGCATCTACCGACATGTTCTGATGGAGAGGTGCAGTGGAACACGTGTTCATCCTGCTAGGATAGGCAGTCATGATCACGACCGCATGTTGAAACGTCCATGCCCGTTACTTGCCGTATACAACTGGTTTCACCTCAGTAGCTTGAAGCGAACACCTCACATTCCTGAGTCCCACTTTCAAAATTGTAGGCAGAACCGGTGCAGGTCCAGCTCGTCCGTGTTCGTTTGCCTGTAATCGAATCTACTGCTCGATGCTCCTATTAGCTTGCTGGACAGATTTATTGATTCATGCTCGTTTCCCCTCCACGAGAAAATAAACACAAGCTTCCCTCCGTGTCTCCTAAAGTGAGTGGGCAGCATCTAACTTGTTCATTGGAGAGCGAACTCCGAGATCGTTTTTGTACATTCCTTCCCGTGCCCTAACGGACAGGAAGCAGGCTGTTTGCGCCAGTACCTGTGAGCGAGCAACGTAACTTTGTGTACGGTCCTCTTGCGTGTTATGTCAAACAGTTGCTGAGCCTTGGCACCGCAAGTGAGTAATTGAGCTCTGGTTTGTCGACTGGAAACTGATGGATTCGAAAGTGGACGGTTTTGGGTATGCAGTGGAAGTCAGTCAATGTGAATCTGTTATTCCGCTACCACGGTTTTTTAGATTATAGTGATTTGCACAACGTACACGAAAAGGTTAGGAATATTTCCAACAGCTGGACACTTGAGCTCAAGGCATGGATCCTCGTCCGTTAAGCGTGACCCTGAAAGTGAGTCCACCGAAGTTGGAAATCGTCTCGAAATGTCAGTGTGATCAGAGCGAACGGGTTTAATGTCACATATAATGATACTGACTGACCCTGGCACCACATCAACTACCACGACAGGCTTGCGGGTCCAGGGGTGACCGGAGGGCCGTGGAAGCGTTGATGTAAACAGCTTGAGATAATCCCGGGGCGTGCGACGATCATTATGATAGACAAGAGCGAATATAAAGGGATACATCTGGAGTCAGTCCTTGATACCGTTTACCGTACAACCTCACCACCCTGAAGAATTGGAGAAATCTAAGCAGACTTGGTATGAATTCCTCGGCCTGGCTCCCCCTCGCGAGTCTTCCTTCAACGCACTAATCAGTTCAAGCTGCAAAAAGCATTTCTATCAGCATTCAACGTATCACTTTAATCGAGAGGCGACTCACTGTCTGCATGGACGCGGTGTCTCTGAACAACCACGATACTTGTGCCAAAAACGCTTCGGCAGCCAAGTCAAAGACCGAATCGTCCACGGGTTCCGACCAAGAACTGGCATTCAAGGTCGACCCCTCTCTTGTTTTACGAGGTGGAATGGTCGGCGCCATCGCAGACAAACACATAAACGCAAATGAGCGAGACTGAAATTTACAGTCCCCGCCGTCGCAGACCAATTTGGCGGTTCGGCTGACAAACTCGAGAATCTGCGCAAATTATGCAAGGGTGAGGGCCCTATCTCCAAATCTACGGGTTCGTTCGACCACCAGTCCACGGGCGAACATGGTAGACGACCCCCCAACTACGCAAACGCGATCATGGACATCCGGGTGAAGAAGGGTGCCGCCGGATGAGAGAGTCCCGCATATAGAAGCTACTGAGTGGAACACGCCACCAGTAGAAAGGACACGTTCAATCAGAAGCGTGTCTTCAGACGCGTCAGAACCGGTGGCAGTGGGTACCAAGAATACCCGTATCAGGGTATGAAGGTGGTTTATATCCACTGGGGTGCCCCAAGCGTCGTCGCCCGCACAGAGGGCTGTGCACATCTCGACTTTTTGAATGAATCGAGTGGGCTGAGCGTGAGTTTTATGAAACCAGGAATTCAGTGTCATATTCATTGTCGACTTGTGGGAGTGAGAATGACGATTTGAACAACGTGTTGGTGGGTAGTCTGGGCTGGCTGAGAGAGCAGAAGAAGATGTCAAGAGGCTTTATACATTCTCGAATGAGCCCCTCTTGAGCTCCACAAGTGGCGTAGGTGTGGTCTGTCAATTCAGTTTGAGAGGGGCTGGAATCCCTATCACCAGTTCGGTTCTCCCCGACATCCGTCCAGGAATATGAACGCACTTCAGTTGACCAACCGGCGTTCTCGATGCAAAATTCTGACTTACCGTGTAGACCTCACTGGCAGTACCGACTGTACTCCCGTACACAAGTACCGGCACCCGGACTCTCGTGGTCGTTACCAGCGTCAGTATTTCCGCCAGTCGCGAGAGACTAGAGGCCTATCATGCGACGATGTATATATGAAGGATATGACTTGTCTGTGGTTGGAGTCCAGTGGGTGTGATAGCTTCGAGTTCAACACATGACAACAATATCCTACTATGGTTTCCTCCAGGCTCCGAAAGCTTGTCGCGTGAGTATTTTCTTCCAACCTATCCTTCGCGGCTCAAATAATGACAAAAACTATCGTCAAACCATCTAGTATTCCAAGGCCACAACCGTAGCATCAATTGTGTGACTTTTCTCTGCATCCTGCGGAAACACGACTCAGTTGCAGAACGCAGAGACAGGAGAACAAATCGGACTTCCATGGGCAAGTCACACAGACTGGATATTCTCCCTCTCTCTCCCACCAGATGGATCTATCCTAGCAAGTGCGTCCAGTGATAAGACAGTTCGCTTTTGGGATGCAACTACCGGAAATCCCGTCGAGCAACATCTACGGCATGACAAACCTGTACATGATATTGCTTTCTTTCTGGTGAAGATCATGCAGAAGATATATTTATGGCGGGCACCTTGGTTGGAATCGGTCGAGGGTCGGGTAAGCACGCTAACCAGGGATATTGGTACTCATTCTCATCGTTTTCTGCATTTCGCAGATGACCCTTGCTGACCTTAATGTGCCACGCAACACCGTTAACCCTGTGCAACGGTCCCTCATCCATCCACCTCCAGCTTACTCCACCCACATTTCTGGTGCTGAAAAAGTACTGCGTCTCGATCTTGATGTAAGTATTTGCGAGTCATAGCTTGCCTAGCTCACTCATACTCTCTTCAAATTGAAGGTGGTTACACCAGCCTCGAATTATCTTACCGCAACTGTCTTGGTACTCAACCCGTTGCTCAACACCCTTGCCCAGGACCCGAATACCAACTCCCCACACACGTCGGCCGCGTCCGACGAAGTGAACTTGCAATATATGATTCCAGACCTCTCTCTTAGGCTCGATGAATGTCAGCGCATATTCGACATACGGCTACGTAAATTGGCACGAATGTTCATACATTTGTCCATGTGTAACTATTAATCTGTACTGCAGGTTGAACTCGCGACATCAAAAGGGCTTCGTGTCTCTCATGACTTCATCATCCCTTCAAGGTTACCCCATGGCGTATAGAATACTTCACTTACACGGAGTGGAATGGAAAGCATGGCGGATGCGGAACATAACTCGATGTCAGTCTGTCTCCTTATCGTCCATGAATCGTCATGATCCCTCTTGCGAGCGGCGAACAAGCCAAAGTCATTCCGTGGTTGCTCTGGCGGGGGGCCTGGGACGTTTAGTCTTGACCTGCTCTAACCAATCTACTACAGGCACACTGTCGGAACCGAATCTTCAACATCAGTCTTTCGTTCCACACCCAATGGTGATCCAAAACGGATTCGCAAGATCGATAAAATATTGTCGACATGCTTCGTGAGTCGTCTCTGAGCCATCATACGAAATGCATTCAATCAATCGACCACTATGTTCACAGGCGAGATTGGCTTCAAGCTGTCTAACGGTCGACTCCCGTGGTCCGCCCTTGATGCAGACCTGCGGAAGAAGCGATACATGATCATCAATTGGCCACATGACGTGGTTCGCGATAGAGACAAAAGTGTATCGGGGCTGAGTGCAGAGGATACGGACAGACTCCACGATGCACTTTTTGCCGATGAGCGGCGCATTCAGTTCGTACCATGCGGCGAGGGTAAGATCCTGGGTTGCTAAACTATCCGTCAAAATCGGCAAGCGACAATGATCTGGTCGCCATGATGGGCGAGCAGCCAAGGTTCAGGGTTACTATGACAGTGGCGTTTATAGAACACCCACCCCTCAAAAGAGGCGGTGGACGTAGCTATGCGTTTCATTCCATATCTATTTTCTAATGAGAGGTTACGATATTCGTGGATACATCCACCAGATGTGATGGCTCAATATTCAATGGTTGAACGCAGTTCTCCCAAGGATACCCGCCACACCCTGTCAAGACTCAAGATGAGGCTTACGTTCCCACCTACGACGCGCTGCCGATGGCCCACCCTAGCGACCTTGTCCTCGGAGGTTTGGACATCTCGAGCATGCCCCGGGCCATGGACAAGGTGATGGAACGTGCTTGCGTACTAGATTACGATCTCCAGCGTCAAGTGAAGCCACAGATGGTCCTCCTCGGCTAGCCTCTTCCTTTGGTTTATTACCCCGACTTCATCGTTGCCAACCAAGAATCCCGTGCCGATGACGTTATCCCTGGTACTGATGAATGATATGTCTGAAGATAATTATACACCATGAGAACTATTCTGGACGGCTTTGAGGGGCTGACCAGTCAATCACCTCGGAGCTGGGTTGTACTGCGCATAGCAGAGAAGAAACCACAGCATTTGGCGCCAAAGTTACAGCACCGCCTTATTTTTGTCTGGAGGTTTATCATGTGGATGGAGGCACATAACGTGTTCGGTGTTTTCCCTCCCCAGTCTTTCTCGTCGACGCACCTGTGCAAATTCACCGACTCGAAACGCAGCTTGCAACATCATGTCGAGCCCTGTACCACAAGGATCTGTCAATGATGGCCCTCGGCCACATCTAGTTATCCCGGCACATGATGATGACAGCTTCTCGAAGCTCGTGTACCTCCCTGACGGACGCCGAGTTGTCACTGGCTGTGGGGAAGGAATTGTGAAGGTCTGGAACCTGGAAAACGGCGTGCAAGAAGGGACATCGATGGAGCACGAGGGCGGACCCATAATCTGTCTTGCTGCGACCCGGGATGGCACAAAGATCATCAGCGGTGATGAGGACGGAAACGTCAAAGTATGGGACGTCGGATCGCACAAACTCGTTCGGGAATGGATTTCCACAGAGGAATTCCCCGCGATTGCAACCTCGCCAGATGATCGACTCATTGCGGCTGGCAAAGGTTGGACCATGGAGATTTATAGCATGGAAGGGGAACTAGTCAACGAGTTCGCCGACTTCAGCGATGATGCACTACTAGCATGTATGCACAGCTGCATGTCATTCTCTCCAGACGGCGACAAACTCGCATGTGGTAGTGACTCTGACATCCGCGTGTTTGACGTCAAGACTGACGCACTCCGAGTCATCCTGGGTCCACTAAAGGGCCACGACAGTAATATCAACTGTGTGCTGTGGTCTCGCGATGGCGACAGATTCTTCTCTGCATCCTGGGACAAAACAATTCGCTGTTGGAACTCCGATACGGGGGAACAAATCGGACATCCATGGGCAAGTCATACCAACCCTGTAGACTCTCTCTCCCTTTCACCAGATGGATCCGTCCTGGCGGGTGCATCCGGGGATCAGACAGTTCGCTTTTGGGATGCAACCACCGGTGATCCCATAGGACAACATCTACAGCACGATGGATCTGTACGCGGTGTTTCTTTCTCTCCCTCCGGTGAATTCGTGGCATCAATAGGTGAAAAGGAGATATATTTGTGGCGGGTACCTTGGTGGGAATCGGTTCAGAGTCAGGTAAGGATGCTCATCAGGTGTACAATAACTTGCTATTCATTCACTTCGCTTTCTGCGTCCCGCAGATAAGTTTCGCTGACCTCGGTGCGCCACGCAGCACCGTTCACCTCGCGCAACCTTCCCTCATCCATCCACCTCCACCATACTCTACCCACATTCCTGGTGCTGAAAAAGTACTGCATCTTGATCTTGATGTAAGTTTTTGCGAGCCTTAGCCTGCCAGACTTACTCATACTCTCTTCAAATTGAAGGTGGTTACACCAGCCTCGAATCATCTTACCACGCTACCCGACCCACTCCCTAACCCCTTCATCCAGGATCCGCACAGTGACTCCCTGGACACATCGGACATGCCCGATGAAGTGAACGTGGAGTACATGATTCCGGACCTCTCGCTCAGGCTCGATGAATGTCAGCGCATATTTGAACAACGCCTGCGTAAATTGGCACGAGTGGTCACACATTTTTCTACTACATGTAATCATTGATCTGTATTGCAGGTTGATCTCGCGACATCAAAAGGGCTTCGTGTCCCTCATGACCTCATCCCTTCAAGGTTACCCCACGGCGTACAGAATACTTCACTTACACGGAGTGGAGTGGGAACCATGGCGGATGCGGAACATAACTCGATGTCAGTATGTCTCCTTATCATTCGTGAATCATCGCGATCCCTCTTGCGAGCGGCAAACATTCCGTGTTTGCTCTGGCGGAGGGCCTGGGACGTTTAGTCTTGACCAACTCTAACCAATTTGCTACAGGCACGCCCTCGGGACTGAACCCTCGACATCAGTCTTTCGTTGCACACCCAATGTTGATCCAAAACGGATTAGCAAGATCGATAAAATCGAACAAAAACTTGTCGATATGCTTCGTGAGTTGTCGCCGAGCTATCATACGAAATGTCATATGCAATCAATCGACCACTATATTTACAGGTGAGATTGGCTTCCAGCTGTCCGACAGTCGACTCCCGTGGTCCACCCTTGATGGAGACCTGCGGAAGAAGCGATATATAATCATCAATTGGCCACATGGCGTGGTTCGCGATACAGACAAGGGTGTATCGGAGCTGAGTGCGGAGGATACGGACAGACTCCACGATGCACTTTTTGTCGACGAGCGGCGCATTCAGTTCGTACCATGCGGCGAGGGTAAGATCCTGAGCACATATGGTTTTATGTACAGGGTTGCTCAACCATCCGTCAGAATCGGCAAGCGACAACGATCAGGGCGCCTCGCCGCCCATCGCTTTGAGCTCGGATAGGGCCTGCAAGAACAACCTTTCCATGATGGGCGAGCAGCCAAGGTTCGGGACGGCAGCGGCGGTTATAGAACACTCACGCCCTCAAAAGAGGCAGCGGACATAGTTATATATTTCATTACATATCTACTTTCTAATAAGTATACGATATTTGTGGATACGGTCTGTGATGTTATGCACCATGTGATGGCTCAGAGCGCTCAATGGTTGGACGCATGATCTTCAAAGTCACGAACGGGAACATTGTTGCTAACTCCTCATGAGCAGAGACATGTTCAACCGCATACAAGAGGATCCACAAAGATCACCTCCAAGCGGTCCTCCCTGCTTGCCGGAACTTCCTTCGAGCCCTCGTGTGCAGCTGAGCAATCGTCAACAAGGACACATGATGCCATCATGTCCCTTGTCATGCACTACCTGCATCCAAGTCGCCTCGGACGAGTTCCATTACCGTGCACACATTTGATGATTCTCAAGCGGTTGTCGACGGACTTGTCCAATGTCCGCTGAGTTTTTACTTACGCGCACCATTGGCCAGTGATTATGATGCAAGCCCACGGACAGCATGCTCACACCTAGCGCATACACGCAGCAGAGTCAGAGAATCAGATCGCAGGGTCATAATTGTCCCACCATGGGTGTCCGATCCGATATGTCCCTGAAGCATCCCATCAGTCGGTATTTCTCCCCCAGCAGCATGATGGAGAAACAGCGTCAGCAACGTTATTAATATTGGGACATGAGTCAAGGGGGCAGGCTGTACAACGACAATCGATGACTCGGCGAGTACCAGATGGTGCACGTTGTCAAGCAAGAATGACTCGAAAGCAAGTTCTGAGAATAGAAATTGTTGATCTCAGGGTTGAGGCTGAGCGCTGAGGAGAAAGTTGATGGGAGGGAGAGAGAAAGAAAGCGAGCCAGGATTTAGGCATTCCCGAACAAACCCCACATGAGCTCCATAATACATCCAGTAGCGTTGGTGCATTCGGTCAGGGAGCAGGACTCTTACCGCCGATCCGCCGAGTATGCCCCGGCATCTGCCCGAGCAGTTGAGTAATCATGGAGGAGGGTATGGCGGGCCGACTCAGACTGGATGTACTTGAGCCTGCCCGAACGAAGGTTCTCTTGTCCAATACAAAAGGTTTGAATAACATACCTGATGTGTATTCCAGACCAGCGTATGGGCTGTCACGGATGCTGTCGCTGCCATCGTCGACACTTTGAGTCCGTGGTGTCACTGGTGTGCTGCGATTAGCCTTCACTGTTCAGTAGGTAACACGGTACCATTGCTAACGCTGTCCACCGAAGCGGCCGCGCGTGCCAGCTGGGAAGACGAAGGTCACACTACAGACTCGTCGGTCCTCGAGAGTTCAAAGGAGAGCAAACGACGTGAAGTTTGAACGCGTAAGTATTTTTTTGGGGGCCAACTTCGATGAACACTCAACTGCATCTGCTTCCTCAACTGCTCGTTTTTTATGCTGGTCATGGAATGACGGTTCTACGGGACGCCATAGTCAATCCAAAAAGTGGCTGGATATGCATACAACCATCATTCGGAACCTGGGTCCTGGGAGGTCTCGACGAGTGTGTCGAAGAGTGTCAAGAGGTACGTCGTCTTTTTCACTATCTATCAAGTAGTCCATTTCACTGATCAGTTCCCTTTCTATGTGTTACCAGGGTTCCGTTTAACCAACACAACGCGTCGATTGACCTCATTTTCACTGCGGCAGCATTTTCAGGTACAATATTATAATAGCCCTCTGGTCTTGACCTGACCTTCCCAGGCTCAGCATCGTTTCTCCATCCTCTGCGTCGTTGACGGGAACTCCTTTTCGTCTTCAAGGGTGTTCTTCGCTCTTTGCATATACTTGCTCTAACCAGCTTGGGAGCACTCAATCCCCATTGAGGCACCAAACACACTTGCGCAGGTTTTCTCGCCGCCCACTGAGATCCCTCGTCCATTCCTCTACTTTACACACCATGGCCTCTCAATCCTACACGCCCTCTTCGGGGTACAACACTCTCGACTCTCAGCTTTGAATCCATCGTTCCAATCCATCCGACCGCTGTGCGTCGCCCAGAATACATCGAGGTCCACTCAGAGAACACTTCCTACACCGACGAGCACATCGCTGCCAAGTACTTCTATCGTGGTGCTGACGTGGTCATTTCTGACGGTCAGTTCAACGTCACTCCCACCGTGAAGCAATTCGAGTTCCAGACCACCCGCAGGGTCGCCAAGGCTGGGTACGTGAATGACTCTTATCCAGAGTCTGCAGCTTCTTATGGACTATTGCAGGCTCATGATGATCGGCATGGGTGGTAACAACGGGTCTACGCTGTGTGCTACTATTCTTGCCAACAAGCACCAGATCTTCTGGCACACCAAGGATGGTATCCAGCAACCTAACCATATTGGCTCCGTCCTCCGCGCCTCCACTGTCTGCATTGGTTCTGATCCTAGAATTGCCAAGGGGGTTTACGTTCCCGTCTGCGACGTGCTTTCGATGGTTCACCCTAACGACCTTGTCCTCGGAGGTTGGGACATCTCGAACATGCCCATGTACTGGAACGTGCTCATGTACTGGAACATGCTCATGTACTAGATTATGATCTCCAGCGTCATGAAGCGAACCACTTGCTTTACAAGCCTCCCGCTCCCGGTGTCAAAGGAAAAATGGCTGAAGGCGAGCACCCTGGTCACATCGTTGTGATCAAGTACGTTCCCGCAGTCGGAGACTCCAAGCGGGCCATCGACGAGTACTACTCTGAGGTTTTCTGCGGTGGTAGGCAGACCATCAACATCTTCAATGAATGCGAGGTATGTACACATCACTACACGCCGTCTTTGCCTTTTTCATGGTTTTCGGTGCGCAGGATTCTCTGTTGGCGACCTCGCTCATCCTGGACTTGTCGATTCTCGCAGAACCGCTTACTCGGGTCAAGTACCGTGACCCCTCCGCCGGTCAGGCTGACTTTACACCCCTGGTTAAGCCTAGCACGGACGTCGTCAACAGTCTCCGCGGACAGCGCAACGCGCTCGATGCTTTCTTCAAGGGTAGCATTGGACTGCAAGGCGACAATGACCTCTTGCTCGAAACGCATATCTGGTAAAGGGTGATTTGCAATTGGCGCCTTTGAGATCGTTTTTTTTGTTCCTGTGTCCATCTCTCTTGCTTCTGATTCCTGATGTGTGTGCTACAAACCAAGGTTCTCAACAACCGTACAATATCACGCGGATTATCTGTCAGACATTCAACCGTTGGACGGACATTGCGTTTACATTTGTTTTGCTTTTTGATTTATTTTTGAATTTCTCTTGCAAGCGTATTATCCGGGTGTAGATCACATCTCGGATATCTTATACCCGCGTATATCTCTCTGAACGTTGTATGTCGTTGGAGAAATGAATGATGTTTGGGTTGTAAATGGTCTCGAGCGCACGGCATGTTTTGATAACTCTCAAAGATTGCAGTTGCGTTGGGGGGACATGGATGTTGCGTCCGTCTTCGCTGCCGGATCAATTGATCGTCCATTCCCACCAACAGTCGAGCGCGACTACGTCGTCTGTCTCATCGTTATCTAGGCACCATTATGAATTCATCGTGACAAGTGATCTCATTCCAGCGATGTGACAGCGATCGATCACTGCATCTAGAACGACCGCGACTAACATGTTCTGATGGAGGTACGGTGAAACACGTATTCATCCTGCTAGGATAGGCAGTCCAGACTGTCCAGGTCATGATCACGACCTGATGAAACGTCCATGCCCGTTACTTGACCTACTGGTTTCACCTCAGTAAGCGAACACCTCACATTGCTAGAAGCGTTGATGTAAATAGCTTAAGAAAATCCCGGGCCGTGCGGATGATGAATGGCAAGGCGGACGCACCTTAAGTTGGGGTGACCAACCCAAGCTGGCGTTCTAGCACCTGATACAAAAGTCTGACTTGGCACATGGACCTTACTGAATAAACTAGCGGCAGACAGGCAGACAAATACATACCAGTAACCCATACCCCGGTGTTGGCACTTTGGGTCCGTTGATTTCCGGGAGGCGAGGGCGAGTACTAATCTGAGCCGCCATCGATGACGATATTGGCCATTCGACTTGAATATTGGAAACTTGAAAGTGAGGCGTGGTCAACACCCTCAGAAGGTTCAACAAACAACAACAAACTGACTCCAGTAAACGCCAACAATGTCCGAAATCGCCGTACGACAAAAGTCGAACAATGATTATCCTCGTCCACATCTAGTTATTTCTGCACATGATGACACCATTAGTAGGCTCGCATATCTCCCAGGCGGACACCGAGTTGTCACAGGCTCTTTTGACGGAACTGTGAAGGTCTGGAATTCGGAAAACGGGAGGCAAGAAGGGACATCAATGAAACACGAGAGCACAGTGGTCAGTCTCGCCATAACATGGGATGGCACCAAGATCGTCAGCGGTGAGGAGGGTGGGAGAATCAAGGTGTGGGACGTCGAATCACACAGAATTGTCCAGGGATGGACTCACCCCGTGGAGTACCCCAAGATTACCATCTCGCCGGATGGTCAACTCATTGCAGTCGGTGATTCTGCAGTGGCTATTTACAGCATGCGAGGAAGACGAGTCAATGACTCCATCAAAGTTGGCACCAGAGTGTGGTCTGTCTCTTTTTCTCCAAACGGCGATAAACTCGCGTGTGCCACCTTGGACGACATCCGCGTGTATGACACCTCGAGTGGCGTACTCATCCTTAATCCATTGGAATGCTACGAAGCGCGTATCTTGTGTCTGCTGTGGTCACACAATGGCAGCAGGCTCTTCTCTGGCTCGGCGGACACGATGATTCGCTGTTGGAACGCAGACACAGGAAAACATATTGGACATCCCTGGACAGGTCACACGGACTGGGTACGCTCGCTCTCCCTTTCTCCAGATGGATCGATCCTCGCAAGCGCGTCCTGGGATAGATCAGTTCGTTTCTGGGATGCAACTTCTGGTCATCCCGTAGGTCAACGTCTACTGCATGAAGATGATCTACATGTAGTCTGTTTCTCTCCCTCCGGTGAATTCGTGGCGTCGGCAGGAGATGATCAAAAGGTGTATGTATGGCGGGTACCTTGGTTGGATTTGGTAGAGTCGGGTAAGGACGCTCATCAGATATACCGCATTACTCACCACTCATCCCTCTCACCCTAACAGATCATGTTGCCCAACCCGTATGCTCTTTCGACCCGGATATGTCCGTTTGTTGGCTTACATTTCTCCGTAGCCATTTGCCCCCACTCGTCCAGTCGCGCCATCAACATCTCATATGCCTTCTGAGCTACAGTACGAAATGTCACCCTCGTGTACGTATGTCACCCCACTGCGCCGAGTATGATTGCCAATCAACCATTATTAGTGGATATTCCCTCCCCTCCACCAGATCTAACACCCCATATCGTCAGAGCTGATGATCAGTATGTCGCTGGAGGGGGTTTTGGTGACGTGTATAGATGTTGGTACCATGACGGTTCACCAAAAGAGGTTCGAGTTTGGAATACGACTCTTGCTGTCCGCTGATTACCTCCAGGTTGCAGTAAAGTCGTTACGATTTTCGTTCGCAATAGACGGAGATGCAAGCGAAATGTCTACCAAAGTGATTGATCTCACTGACAGTTAATGGATGCAATCTAACCTCCTCCATAGACACTCCGTAGAGAGCTCGGAATTTGGAGGAGGCTTAATCATATCAATGTCGTTCCGTTTCTGGGAATTGCCTATGGATTCGGGATGCGTGGTGCAATGTCGCTGGTGTCGCTATGGATGCCCAACGAATCACTCCATCGTTTCTTAACGAAGCACCATGGTAATTTAGATGTGGAACACCGACTCCGGTTTGTGCGTCTGAATGTCTACCGCATCCTCATCTTCTAACCCTACATGATAGTTGCTAGATATTGCCAACGGATTACACTATTGTGAGTCTCCGTTATCATTACCATCCTGCAAAGAAATAACACACCCCAGTGCATTCTTTCCCGATCGTCCACGGTGACCTGAACTGTGTACGTCAAGCTAAAATCATTGGTATCATGCCATCCTAAACATCACACAGAATAACGTGCTTCTTGATGCAGATTACACTGCTCGCTTGGCTGATTTTGGGTATGCTTCTTTGGTGGGGAATATTCCAGAAGCATTGGCTTATCTCCAGAGGTCCACTGCACGACCTGGAGCATTGCGCTGGAGTGCACCGGAGCAAATTTTATCGGAAGAGACATTCAAGCGGACAACCAAAAGCGATATCTACTCCTTTGGTTGCGTCGCCCTTCAGGCGAGTTCGTTCAAGTTGGACGCAGATTCCAGATTGGTGCTGATGCTCATGTAGGTCTTGTCTGGAAAACGGCCATGGTCGGAAGTTCAAGAAGACGGGGCTGTTGTTTTACGGTTAGCAAAGGGCCAAAAACCGGGCCGACCAGAGTCTCGAAAGATAGACAACTCGCATTGGGACTTGATTCAAGATTGCTGGTCGCAGATAGAGGAGCGACCTGCAGCGCTGACCATCATCTCCACTCTTCGACAGTTCTTGAGCCATTGCCTGCCATCCCCGCCACTTTGTGACTTGCTCGCGGCACGGTGGAGTAACGTGGATGCTCCTGCAAGCGCGAATACGCTGTCCCCTCTTAGCCCAGCTACCACGAGGAATAATGTTGATAGCTTTGACAATAGTAATCAACAAAGGTATTAACTTCTGATTACATCGCAATCCTGGTGATCATATCAACTTTACACGCCCATCGAGGTTACATCGTGCTCCGACAGAAAGGCAAGTACTCTTATATCCGGTGGCTGCCAGTGGTTGTGTTGAACAAAAATATAGACTGCCCGTACCATCTCCACCATCAACCATTCCGTCCTCCATATGGGAAGGTAAATCAAGTCTTAACTCCCGGATGGGTGTCTACTTACTGGCAGTAGCTGTATTGTCCTTCCGAAGCTCCTAGATTCGCAGGGGTGCACTATATGCGACGGGGAATGCCAACTCCGAGTCACAGCTCGACGTGCATCCATGGTTGTCTCCATTGACGACATTGCTCTTGCTACTCGCTAGCTCTTCGTCGCCGCGATGAGAAAGGGCATACGCCCATGTAGCAAGCACGAGTATCTATGTGTTGTCTACTTGTCTGAACCAATACATTTTCTGTCCATCGTCCCAACTTGTTGCATTGGGTAGGTATCGGGGAACCAGTCACCACCCCTTCAAGTTCGCCATCATAGCATATAAGTATTGAGAGATCATCGATCAGTGCATATCGCGGCCGGTCGCTGGCGGCAGGCACCGAGAGATGGTTTTTACCTACCAGCGTGCCCCAGGCGTCATCGCCCACACGGAGGGCCGTACACATTTCAATTTTTTGGATGAATTGAGTGGTTTTGATATATGATTGATGGCACCAGGTATTCAGTGCTATACTGTTAGCGACGGCGGGCGTCGATTTGTGGGAGGGGTAGGAGCATCATGATGGGCAATCTGGGCTGGCTGAGGAGGCTGGCGATGCTGGCGAAGGGAAGAGGGAAGGAGAGAGCGAACCAGGGCTTCCTTCAGCTCCACAATACATTTGGTGGCGTAGTCGGTCAATTCCATTTGAGAGAGGCTGGGACCCGTATCACCAATTCGGGTCGCCCTGACATCCATCCAGGAAGGGTCAACACTATCATGCAATGATGATGTTTGACGTTCGTCAGTCAAAAACCCACGTTTCATTTGTTGGGACTTGGAGTTGGGAAGTGATGCGAATTGCATAGCGAGGAGGATATGACTTGTCTGTGATCGTCCAATGGGTAGCTCCGAGTTCGAACACATGACAACATCGACTCACGCACCTTCCAACTCAGTCACAGATAACTCGTCATGCATTCTCATTCGAGTATGTATGCAAACGGTCCTTGGGTCTCCTTCAGGCTTGGGGATGAATGGAACGCGACGAGCGATTGCAATCAAGATGGTGTGGATGCGATGACAGAGGAGAGGGAGCTGAGGAACCCACAAGTCAGGAATAGCCAATGGATCTCCCGTAGGCAGGTAATATGTCTGAAGATAATTGTGCATCATATAAACTGTTCTGGACGGCCTTAAGGGGCCGACTGGTCAATCACGGTGTCTCGCTCAGACCTTGGTTGTACTCTGCATAACAGAGAAGAAACCACAGCCCACTGGGCGCCCAAGTCACGGCATTGCCTCATTTCAGCCTTGAGGCTGATCCTATAGAGGCCTACAACGTGTTCGGTGTTTTCCCTCCCTCAATCTTTCTCGTCGACGCACCTGTGCGAATTCACCGACTCGAAACACAGCTTGCAACATCATGTCAAGCCCCATACCACAAGGATCTGTCAATGATGGTTCTCGGCCACTTCTAGTTATCCCGGCGCATGATGATGACGGTTTCCGGAAGCTCGCATACCTCCTTGACGGACGCCGAGTTGTCACTGCCTCTCAGCATGGAACTGTGCAGGTCTGGAACCTGGAAAACGGGGGGCAAGAAGGGACATCAATGAAGCACAAGAGTGGATGCATATTCAAACTTGCTGTGACCCGGGATGGCACAAAGATTGTCAGCAGTGATGAGGAAGGATGCGTCAAAGTATGGGACGTCGAATCGCACAAACTCGTCCGGGAATGGACTTACACAATGGGATTCCCCAGGATTGCCATCTCGCCAGATGATCAATTCGTTGCGGTTGGCAGTTGGGCTGTGGTGGAGATTTATAGCATGGAAGGGGGACAAGTCAATCGGTCCATCGACGTCGGCGATGATGATGATGAATGTATTCGGTGCATGTCATTTTCTCCAAACGGCGACAAACTCGCATGTGGGGTTCTCCGTGACATCCACGTGTACGACGTCAAGACTGGCGCACTCGTCCTGAGTCCACTAAAGGACCACAACCTTGACATCAACTGTGTGCTGTGGTCACGCGATGGCGACAGACTCTTCTCTGCATCCAATGACAGAACAATTCACTGTTGGAACTCCGATACGGGGGAACAAATCGGACATCCATGGGCAAGTCACACCAACCCTGTGGACTCTCTCTCCCTTTCACCGGATGGATCAATCCTCGCGAGCGCGTCCTGGGATAAGACAGTTTGCTTTTGGGATGCAATTACCGGTGATCCCGTCGGGCAACATCTACGGCATGATGAACCCATACTTGATGTTTCCCTCTCTCCCTCTGGTGAATTCGTGGCATCGATAGACCATGGGAAGATATATTTGTGGCGGGTACCTTGGGTATGTTACTCAGGCTCTGAATGTTGCATGCATGGCCGTCTTATCATTTGCTTAGCGCTCTTCCGTGACCCTTCCTGGAATTGATTATATTCCAAGTCTTGCTCCATCATACGCAAGTATTTGTCGTTAGAGTCGTCCTTTTGACTCATACTTTTGGTAGCCGCCTCCACCACTTCGTCCCGTTGCCCCCTCCACACCGTCTCATTCCTCTTCGACCTCATTGCCAAGGGTGGAACGACAGTCTCAGCCATCCGCCCTCCGGTATATCACTCGAATACGCTGTAGTAAGAACATCTGACCAACTTCCGATAGTATTGGATTTCCACCGGCGGTGGATCTAACCCACCATATCATCAGAATAAACAATCAGTATTCGGCAGTAGGAAGTTTTGGTGATGTGTACAGATGTCGTTATCTTGGCAACTCGGTGCTAATGGAGGTCTGGGCGATCTACAGCTCATTTGCCCTCTATTAACGTTTTCTTCAGGTCGCAGTAAAGGCATTCCGATTCACGTTCACCGGCAGTAAAGCTGAGAAGGTTGCCATTCGCATTACATCCAGATGTATGACCTAATCTACCTCGCAGATGATCCGTCGTGAACTGGGAATATGGAGGAGACTGGAACACGGCAATATCGTCCCTTTCCTAGGCGTTGCACATGGGTTTGGGATGGAGGGTACAATGTCATTGGTGTCGTTATGGATGCACAATGGATCCCTTCACCATTTCCTAGAGAAGCATGACAATCATCTAGGTGTAGAACATCGGCTCCAGCTTGTGTGTCCAATCAGTTTTGTGTACTTTCCCGCCCTCTAACCTTGCATGATAGCTCCGGGATATTGCCAACGGGATACAGTACTGTATGTTGTTCTATCATCGCCAAAATTTCAAAGGAATAACACACTATAGTACATTCCTTTTCAGTTGTCCACGGTGACCTGAACTGCGTACGTCAGAGTAAAAATTCTCATCATCTTTGTCGTCTAACCAAAACACAGAATAACGTGCTCCTCGATGCGGACTACACTGCTCGCTTAGCTGATTTCGGATACGCTTCAATGGTGGGAAATATACCTGAAGCATTGGCTTATCTCCAAAGGTCTACTGCTCGTCCGGGCGCGTTGCGCTGGAGTGCACCGGAGCAAATTTTGTCAGAAGAGACAGCCAACTGGACAACCAAGAGTGATATTTATTCTTTTGGTTGCATTGCCCTCCAGGGAAGCTTGCTGAACACTAATTCTAGATTGGTCCTGACGTTCCTGTAGGTGTTGACAGGTAAACAACCATGGTCGGACATTCCGGCGGACGGAGCAGTTGTTTTACGGCTGTCGAAGGGTCACAAACCTGGCCGACCAACGTCTCGAATGATAGACGATTCGCACTGGTGTTTGATTCAAGAGTGTTGGTCACCGATGGAGGAGCGCCCCACCGCAGAGGTGATAAAATCCGCCATCCAACAGTTCTTGAATGATGCCCCCCGGTCCCCTCCCTTGCATGACTTGATCCAGTCATGGCCAAGTCAGGTGGATTATGGAGCCGAATTGTTGTCTCCTAGTGAAGTCCCCACGCAAGGTTCGAGCGCTCGATTTGCCCAGTAGTGAAGATGATAAGCACAAGTATGTAGCGATTGTTGGTTCTGTCCAGTCAATTACGCTGACGCCTCGGCATGTGCACCTATCAGCACCTCTTTGCTCTCCGATCCCTAGAGTTTGTACCGACAGGTCGAGTATTAGGTTGTACTCTATATGATGTATTTATTTACCAATAGCTCTAGTTGTAGAACGCTTCTGTGAAACACTCTGTAGTCTTGACATCCAGCTAAATATGCGAATCGATTCTGACCAACAAGAGGCAAGAAGCCATGGCATGTTCGGCCACGGACTTGGAGAAACTCGGCATCATGCTTCTACGCGAACATGTTTTCCCAATCCCCTTGATGCAAAAGGAGGATTCGATCTGTGTCTTGAGGAACAATGGTGAGCGCCAGGCAAGCGCTAACGTAACGCGATCGAGACGTGCAATCAGCCATCGACCCTCTGTGATCCAGGCTTTGTGTAATGACCATGCGTTGTGGTCGTGTCAGTGGCATCGCGCCCTGGGTCAGTGTACCAGTACGACACGCATATATTCATCAAATTCAGTACAGGGATCTTCGCCTAGGCAAGGATCAAGACGTGGACAATGGAATAGGACACAGCGTTGCTTCATCCTGTAGTGCAATGGTTGCAACGCGTTGATCGTCTCCCTATTGCTGGATGATGCTCGACAGCATCTGCAATTGCAGTGGCCGAACTTGTCCCCACGTATGCATTTTCGTGGCCAAGTCCATCCATCCATGGGCGATTCAACGAAACAACACGACGTACCATTACCAAGATACACTTCCACCACATCCAACCCATTACCTTCCCACACCCAGCTCGCTAACCGTGTGTTCTGCTTGTCTACGTTGTGGTACGCGACCATCCAACTCGGGCAGATCAGAACGGCTATCATCGTTGTTGTATGGTCAGAGTGAGTACCAAACTGAAACGAAAACAGACGCCAACCTACCCAAAGCGCGCATTGGGCCGAATGCGCATCACTTGCGGAAGCGACCTCCTAGTCAACATCTAGGTTTGTCTTGCGTCGCCTCGTCCAGATTGATTGAGGAGGAGCGACGTGTTCCTGACGTGCAACGTGTGTTCGTCTAGCAGGGTCACATGGGATTAGAGACTAGACATATGGCGTGTAGTATGTGTGCATGAGCACGCAAAAGAGAGGAGAGACGTACGTTTGGCCCTTCGAAGCTCGACCACATCCAACACAAGCATAACCCGCTCGAACACCTCTGCGTCATGCTCGTTTCCTTCATCTACGCGTAGTCATCCCTTGTGCGATGTGACCGAGAATGCAAACGAAAACATCACCACACTGAACAGTGCTTGTGCAGGAAGCGTCCATGGCCTTTAGAGCACGTGAGGCGTGAAGTCGTCCAACTGATACCAGTGGTAGCGACAGCGGGGAGGATTTGTGGGAGGGGTAGGAGAAGGGAAAGTGAGCAACGTCATAATAGGCTGGAGAGGCTGGGGATTGGTGAGGGGAAGAGGGAAGGATTCGAGGAGAGAGCCAGGCTGTATACACTCTCGAATGAGCCCCTCTTGAGCTCCACAATACATTCGGTGGCATAGGGACCCGGTTTGAGAGGGGCTGGATCCGTATCACCAATTCGGGTCCGTCCAGGAAGCTAGGGCTGACAGAAGATGAATCAATGATGGACGGCCAGGTGTACTTGAATTGACCACGGCGTTCTCGGGCCTGATGCAAAATTCTGACTTACCATGTAGACCTCACGGTACTGACCTGTACTCCCGGACACAAGTACCGGCACCCGGACTCTCGTGGTCGTTACCAGCATCAGTATTTTGTGTCCGTCAAGTTTCACGAGTTGTGAGTCGTGAGAGGCTAGGGACCACTACCATGCAACGACGATGTTTGACGTTCGTCAGTCAAAGTCCGTTTCGTTTGTTGGAACTTGGAGTTGGGAAGAGATGCGGATTGCATGGTGCCGGTAGGTGACTTGTCCGTGGTCATAGCGGGGGGGAGTGATAGCTCTGAGTTCAACACATGACAACAACATTCGCTGACTAGGACTACCAAGGAACCAACTACGGAACAACCGCCATGCACCCCATTCAAAGTACGCATGCGGTTCTTGGGTCTCCTCCAGGCTCTGAAAGCTTGGCGCGTGAGTATTTTCTTTCATCCTTTGCTGCTCAAACGGTGACAAACCATCGTCAATCCGTCTAGTATTACTACCAGCAGGCGTACAACTCTTCGTCGATGACGACTGTGTGACGGACCTACAGGACGCAATAAGTGATTCAAAAGTGGTTGGATATCCTCTCGGCCGTTTTCTGGGACGTAGGGAGTTATGGGAGCGTATGATAGGTGCGTCGTCATCTTCTTCGTTATCTATCAGTGAACCACAGTAATTCTAATTTGTTACCAAGGTCCTATGGGCCACTGGGTCAGCATTCCTAATTTACTCGACTTGCTTTGTGCATCTTCATCGCCTGCAAAAGCACACCAACCAGTACCCGACGAGTCATCGGTCACCTTCATCTCGCAATCTATATCATCTATCCTTGCCTTCTAAGGGTGATTCCCCGTCTTAGCCACTCCCGGCAAGCTAACACGTTCATGTTGACCATGTCCTTCAAAACCCTCGCCGGATTATTGAAGTGTCACCCCAGTCGAACAACATTGACCTAATCTTACGAACATGAAATAAGATTTAATGCGTCGATGTGGTTATGCGGGCACTCTCATCACGGCAAGTGTCCTCTTGACCATTGTGTTTGCGCCACCTTCCTACCTTCTTGCGGCCCCAGTCAGAAATGACGCCCACCTCTCGCATGACGAGGCCTTTGAGCGAATTGAAGAAGAAGACATAAAGTTCGACTTCGAGAGCAACGATTGATTCGAGTGCTGCCACAGGTCCCCTCGCATCATTCGCAACCCTGCCCTCCTCCGCAGTCAGGGCGGGGTTCGGACTCAGGGCCAGTCAGCGATACCACCTACGTCCTGGTCAACTCTTTCCCGTCGCACGAAAATGAAAACAGGGGGTGGATGGGAGATGTTGAGGTTGGGGACGACTGGAACGCGACGAGCGATTGCAATCAAGATGATGTGGACGCAATGACGGAGGAGAGGGCGCCGAGGAACTCACAACCCAGGAATAGACAATGGATCTCTCGTAGGCAGGTGATATGTCTGAAGATAATTGTGCATCATGTCGGTCAATTGCAGTGTCTCGGAGCTGGATTGTATGTACCACAGCATTGGGCGCCAAAGTCACAGCATTGCCTTCTTTTTGCCTTGAGGCTGGTCCTATGGAGGCCTACAACGTGTTCGGTGTTTTCCCTCCCCCAGTCTTTCTTGTCGACTCACCTGTGTAAATTCACCGACTCGAAACGCAGCTTGCTACATCATGTCAAGCCCCGTACCACAAGGATCTGTCAATGATGGTCCTCGGCCACACCTAGTTATCACACCACATGATACTGACGGTTTCTGGAAGCTCGCGTACCTCCCTGACGGACGCCGAGTTGTCACTAGCTCTAGTTTTGGAACTGTGAAGATCTGGAATCTGGAGAACGGCGGGCAAGAAGGGACATCAATGGAGCACGATGGCGGACTCATAATGGACCTTGCTGTGACCCGGGATGGCACAAAGATCATCAGCAATGGCGAGGAAGGAAGGGTCAAAGTATGGGACGTCGAATCGCACAAACCCGTTCGGGAATGGATTTGCTCAGAGGAATGCCCTAGGATTGCCGTCTCGCCAGATGATCGATTCGTTGCAGTTGGGAGTTGGGACATGGTGGAGATTTATAGCATGGAAGGGGGACAAGTCAATCAGTCCATCCACGTCGGCGATGATGAATGTATTGAATGCATGTCATTTTCTCCAAACAGCGATAAACTCGCATGTGGTATTGACCATGACATCCGCGTGTACGACGTCAAGACTGGGACACTCATCCTGGGTCCACTACAAAGTCATATCAACTGTGTGCTGTGGTCACGCGATGGCAGCAGACTCTTCTCTGCATCCAATGACAGAACAATTCGCTGTTGGAACTCCGATACGGGGGAACAAATCGGACATCCATGGACAGGTCACACAAACTGGATATGCTCTCTCTCCCTTTCACCAGATGGATCAATCCTTGCGAGCGCGTCTATGGATCAAACAGTTCGCTTTTGGGATGCAACTACCGGTGATTCCATAGGACAACATCTACAGCATGATGTATCTCTATATGACCATTTTTTCTCTCCCTCCGGTGAATTCGTGGCATCAATAGGTGAAAAGGAGATATATTTGTGGCGGGTACCTTGGTCGGAATCGGTTCAGAGTCAGGTAAGGACGCTCATCAGGAATACAATCGCTTGCTATTCATTCTCATCGCTTTCTGCGTCCCGCAGATAAGTCTCGCTGGCCTCGGTGCGCCACGTAACACTGGTGACCTCGCGCAATGGTCCCCCTTCCATCCACCTCCACCATACTCTACCCACATTCCCGGCGCTGAACAAGTACTGCATCTCGATTTTGATGTAAGTATCCGCGAGTCAAAGCTTGCCAAGCATACTCATACTCGCTTCAAAATGAAGGCAGTTACACAATCCTCCGATCACTTTACCACAACTGCCCCGGTACTCAACTCCCTACCCAACTCCCTCGTCCAGGATCCGAATACTGACTCTCCGGACACGTCGGCCATGTCTGATGAAGTGGTCCTACAGTACATGATTCCAGACGTCTCTCTTGGGCCCGATGAATGTCAGCGCATATTTGAACAACGCTTGCGTAAATTGGCACGAGTAGTCGCACATTTTTCCACGTGTAATCATTGATCTGTATTGCAGATTGATCTCGCGACACCAAAAGGGCTTCGTGTCCCCCATGACCTCATCCCTTCAAGGTTAACCCACGGCGTACAGAATACTTCACTTACATGGAGTGGAATGGAAAGCATGGCGGATGCGGAACATAACTCGATGTCAGTATGTCTCCTTATCGTCCATGAATCACCATGATCCCTCTTGCGGCGCGGCAAACGTGCCAAAGTCATTCCATGTTCGCTCTGGTGGAGGGCCTGGGATGTTCAGCCTTAACCTAATCTGCTACAGGCACGCCCTCGGGACTGAACCCTCAACATCAGTCTTTCGTTCCACACCCAATGGTGATCCAAAACGGATTCGCAAGATCGATAAAATCAAACAAAAACTTGTCGACATGCTTCGTGAGTCGTCTCTGAGTTATCGTATGAATTGCATTCAATCGATCGATCGCTATGTTTACAGGTGAGATTGGCTTCAAGCTATCCAACGGTCGACTCCCGTGGTCCACCCTTGATACAGACCTACAGAAGAAGCGATACATGATCATCAATTGGCCACATGGCGTGGTTCGCGATAGAGACAAAGGTGTATCGGGGCTGAGTGCAGAGGATACGGACAGACTCCACGATGCACTTTTTGTCGACGAACGGCGCATTCAGTTCGTGCCATGCGGCGAGGGTATGATTATATGACTCTATACACAGGGTTGCTTAACCATCCGTCAGAATCGGCAAGCAACGATGCTCAGGTCGCCTCGTCGTCCGTTACTTCGAGTAGGGCCTGGGAGAACAACCTTTCCATGATGAGCAAGCAGTCAAGGTTCAGAGTGACTACGGCAGCGGCGTTTATGGAACGCCCTCAAAAGAGGCGGCGGATGTAGCTATGCATTTCATTCCATATTTATTTTCTAATGAGAGGTTATAATATTCGTGGATACGGTCTGCGATATTATCCATCAGATGTGATGGCTCAATGGTTGAACGCAGTTCTCCCAAGGACACCCCGCCACACGCTGTCAAGATGGTCATCAAAGTGTTGCTAACTCATGAGCAGAGACATGTTCAACCGCACACAAGATCCACAAAGATCACCCCCAAGTAGTCCTCCCGGCCTCCCGGGATTTCCTTCGAGTCCTCGTGTGCAACCGACACAACAACTAGAAAGACATATGACGAGCATCACATGTCCATTGTCATGCACTGCTTGCATCCAAGTCGCCTCGGACGAGTTCCATCACTGTGCACATGTTGATAATTCTCAAGCAGTTGTCGACGGACTTGTCCAATGTCCGCTGAGCTTTTACTTACGCACACCATTAGCCAGTGATAGTGATGCAAGTCTACGGACAACATGGGGACAGCAGCGAGGGGAGCATCGTCGTTACTCGCACCTAGCACATACACGCAGCATCAGAGAACCAGATCGCAGGGTCATCATTGTCCCATCATGGGTCTCCGATCCAATGGTGTTAAACGACTCGTGTCCCACCAGCAGCGTAATGGAGAAACAGCGCCAGCAACGTCATTAATATTGGATACGAGTCAAGGAGGCAGGCTGTACAACGACAATCGATGACTTGGCGAGCACCAGATGGTGCATGTTGTAGTACTACACCGACTCGGACGTGAGTCTTGAGAATAGAAATTGTTGATCTCAAGGTTGAGGCGGAGTGCTGAGGCGGCAGTCTTGGGCCACGGAGGAGGGTATGGCGGGCCGACCCTGACTGGATGTACTTGAGCCTGGGGTTCTCTCGTCCAATACAAAAGGTTTGAATAGCATACCTGATGTGTATTCCAGACCAGCGTGTGGGCTGTCACGGATGCTGTCATTGCCATCGTCGACACATGGAGTCCGTGGATTGCCGCGAGTAGCCTTCAGTACCATCACTAACACTATCCACCAAAGCGGCTGCATATGTTAGCTGGGGCTTGGACATCGGAATAGACGATAGGTGCACGGCGAAGTGATTTGCAGACTTGTCGGTCCTCGAGAGTCCAAGGGAGAGCAAACGACAACGTTGAACTGAAGTTTGAACGTGTGAGTATTTTCTTTGGGGCCAACTTTCGATGAATACTCAATCTATCTGCTTCCTCCCTACTTACATCATTTTCTGGCTGGTCATGGCATGACGGATCTACAGGACGCCATAGTCGATCCGAAAAGTGACTGGATATGCATACGGGGGTCCTGGGTAGTCTGGGTCCCAGACTAGGTCCTGGGAGGTCCCGATGAGTGTGTCGAAGAATCAAGAGGTACGTCGTAGTCATCTCTTTTGCTATCTATCAAGTAGTCCATTTCATTGATTAGTTCCCTTTCTATTCGTTACCAGGGTTCCATCTACCCACCTGATCGACATTTTCAGTATATGCTCAACGCTCTGAGTGCCTTCTGGGTTCTTTGGATGCAACAACACATCAACCGATGTCCACCGAATCATCCTCGTATGTCCTCTACCCCGCTACATGCGTTGTACCCACACAAAGCGCGTCGAATACGAGCCTTCTGACATTACCCATGGTGGCAGATTGTCGAGTGTCACCCTGGTCGAACGACACCGTCTTCCTAATATGAGGTGCACAATACAGGTCGGGCTTGTCATTCTCTTTTAAGTCTTACACCAACAATAACCGAAGATTGATGTACGAAACGGGTCGTTGAGCTCCAACAGGTCGACGAGGTGACGCGGGTACTCTCCTCTCCGCAAATACAAGTTACTGAGATACCATGCATAGTCATCCCTCTCAATCCCACTCCCCTCCTGTGCGTCTAGGATTTCGGGTCACGGTCCGTACGTCATCTTCCCTTTGTTGCTAGCTCCCTCTCGCTGAGTAAAAGTGACACCTCGCAGGTGGCATCGGACATCAAGTCTGAACATCAGTTTGAGCCAGCGAGTGATTGAAATGAAATGATTTGGAGACAGTCAGCCTGGAAGGGAAGGGTGCGATGTTACTCGCATCCGATGCAACGAGGGGGAGGGGGTGAAGAAAGGTCACGGAAGATGTAGAGGGCAGAAGTTGGAAAGGGGGATGGTTACTGGGCGCTAAAAAGAAGTTGATGGCATCACTTCGGGGTGGGAGTTCACAGGGTGTTTTGGCGTTCCTCAGATTTTCAACAACTTTTTTCCCCAACGAACCTCTGCAAACAATCGACTCGAAACCCAGCTTACAACGTCATGTCAAGTGTCATACTCCAACCGTATGACGATGGCGGGCCTCGGCCATATCTAGTAATCCCAGTGAATGACTGCATTATCTGGAGACTCGTGTACCTTCCAGACGGAAGACGCGTTGTCTCTAGTTCGGATGATGGAACCGTGAGGGTCTGGAACTTAGAAAACAGGAAAGAAGAAGGGATACCGATGGAGCACAAGCACGCAATAAGCAGTCTTGCTTTGACCCGGGATGGCACGAAGATCATCAGCGGCGATGACGATAGGAAGATCAAAGTCTGGGACGTCGAATCACACGGAATCATCAAAGAATGGGGCTACCCAGACTTTATTCCCAGTATTGCCATCTCGCCGGATGATAGGCTCTTTGCAGTTGGGGATCGAATCGTAGGCATTTACACCATGGCAGGGCAACAAGTCAACCGTTCCATCGAGGTCGGCAGAAGAGTATGGTCCATGTCGTTTTCTCCTGATGGCGACAAACTAGCGTGTGGTACTCCTGGCGACATATGTGTATACCATGTCAAGAGTGGTGCACTCATGCTTGGTCCGCTAAAAGGCCACAAAGATTCGGTCTGGTGTTTGCTGTGGTCAGATGACGGCCGAAGGCTCATCTCTGGTTCGGACGACGCAACAATTCGCTGCTGGAACGCAGATACAGGGGAACTGATCGGGCAACCGTGGACGGGTCACACTGGCGGTGTATACTCCATCACCCTTTCGCCAGATAGGTCGATTCTTGCGAGCGCATCCCTGGATCACACCGTTCGATTCTGGGATACAACTTCCGGTCGTTCCATCGGACAACAACTAGAACACGCTGACGCTGTAACATCGGTTTGTTTCTCACCATCCGGCAAATCTGTGGCATCAGCCGGATGGGATGGAAAGATGTACTTGTGGCGAGTACGAGTTCTTGGGTTAAACTCTATAGCTTACAAGGTATTTGCATCCTTCAGGCGTTCCCTGGTGCCGGTACTCATTGTCCTCCGTTGTCGCAGAGTGAGCATGTACGGGATTCTGATCCTTCTTCGAATGTCAGTAGAATTTGCCTTGTAGGCTATCCTTTGTAACGATTTCCCCCACTTCTCTGTAGCTAGTTGGACTGGCTCACACCATTGCACCGTCATCACTGGTTCATCCCCATTCTACCTCCTTGCCGGTGGCAGAACCACAACCTGAAATGTCCTCCCGCAGGCATGTCATTTCACTACAACGTAGTAGTATGGTCATCTGATATCATTGCTCCGCTCAGATCAGCCTCCGTTAGCGTCCAGTTTCCACCCCCACCCGATCTTACACCCCACATCATCAGAATTCAAAATCAATATTCTGCGGGAGGAAGTTTTGGCGATGTCTACAAATGTCGTTATCATGGCAGCCCAGCCCCAATGGAGGTTTGGCCGCGCTCTGTGTCTCACGTTACTTTCCGTTCATCGCTTCTTCAGGTTGCAGTAAAGTCCTTGCGGTTCAGCTTCACAACCGAGGGAGATACGGGCAATAGATCTATCAGGGTAATTATCCACGCTATAACCAAAGTATGATCTAAACTTCATTGTAGATGTTGCGTCGAGAGCTTGGAATTTGGAGGAGACTCGAGCACGACAACATCGTTCCTTTCCTAGGCATTGCACACGGGTTTGGGATGGACGGTACAATGTCATTGGTGTCGTTGTGGATGCCAAATGAATCTCTCCACAAGTTCTTGTCAAAGTATGACGATAATCTGGGTGCGGTACACCGACTCCAGTTTGTGCGTCCCCTTCATACTGTCTACGCTCTCATCTTCACCTTTTGATGGTAGCTACTGGACATTGCCAATGGACTACACTACCGTGGGTCGTCGTTATCGTCCCAAAAGTCGAGAAGAATAACGCGACGCAGTGCATTCTCTACTGATCGTCCATGGTGACCTGAATTGTGTGCGTCACAGTGAAGACGCCCAAGCTGTTCTCATCTCAACACCCGACAGAATAACGTGCTTCTTGACGCAGATTACACTGCTCGCTTGGCTGATTTCGGCTACGCTTCTTTAGTGGGGAACATTCCCGAAGCATTAGTTTATCTCCAAAGGTCCACAGCGCGACCGGGCGCATTGCGCTGGAGCGCGCCGGAGCAAATTCAATCTGAAGAGACATTCAACTGGACGACGAAGAGCGATATATATTCCTTTGGTTGTATTGCCCTCCAGGAATGCTTACTCGCGACGAATGTCAGATTAGTGCTGATATTCTTGTAGGTGTTATCCGGCAAACAACCATGGTCGGAAATCAGAGAAGATGTAGCCGTTGTGTTACGGTTGGCAAAGGGCCACCAGCCGGGTAGACCACAGTCTCGGGCGATGGATGACTTGCACTGGGATTTAATCCAAGATTGCTGGTCTTCGTTAGAGGAGCGCCCTGCTGCGGAGGTAATCATCTCTACCATCCAACAATTTTTGAGTTGCCTTCCACGGCCCCAGCCTCTTTGTGACCTGCTCCCATCGTGGACAAGTCGTGCCGATTCTCGTATGGACACACCGACACTGTCTCTCAGCCAAGCTACCATCGAGGACTCAAGGTGGAGTGTCGACACCATTGAATCGGATCCTCCCCCAAGGTACGAACTTATCATTGTATCGTGCATTCATGCTGACCTTTGGTTCTTAGTGTTGTCGATCATGAAGATAGAATTGTCATGCTATCGCATTCCCTCTCCCCGAGAAGAACTTCTCGTGGCATATCAGCCATTCCAACGGACATCGTTTCCTTACCAGAAGGTAAATCGAGTTTCAATCCTCAGCAGTGCGATCTGTTCACTTGCGATAACCTTAGCACCTTCACATTCTGCCGGCGAGTTCCTTGGCTACACAGACATGGATGGGGTGGATGCAGAGCGTCCTCAAAAGAGGCAGCGGCGCGAATAGGAGCACAGGGTACGACGAGGGATGGAAAGGGAGAGTCCAGAGGAGCCCGCCTTCGACTAACTCGACGCGTGTTATTTTGTCTTTCTATTCGTAGGTGCACCTTTGTCTTGTTTTCTGCGTCCGTTTGGTCTGCAATCCTGTTCTGTAGTTATCAAGATGCATAAACACAACATCGCACAATACAATTGAATGGTCGGATGGTTCACATTGGGCCGAGACGGGAGGCAGCGGACTCTGAGATCTAAGATGCTGGTGTAGGGGCAGATCATCTGAATTGCGTATCATTACTGCGTTGCGAGCGAGATTAGGCGGCCGTTGACATCGCGTAATTTCAAAGTAGAACGGATTCGTCACGTCGATTTGAGGGACCAGGGCCTTCCAAGACCAAATCATATTGTCAAATATGTATCCAAGATAGAGAGGTGTAGTGAGGAACAACTATTAATAGGTGCCTTCAAGTTCAATCGTATAAATATAAAAACTACAGGACACCGAACGGAGGGTACTACACAGCAACAGCAAGAAGAAAGCGTTACACGTAGATGTATCATCACAGTCCAACCGATCGAGCGAAACACGAGCACTAGATGGTTAAGTAACTCCCTAAAACACGTGAGTGAGCGTCTGATAGTGTGAGTTAGTGAGAAACACACATATCCGCGCTTGCCGATCCCCACTTCCGGTGGCCAATACATTGCCCGTAGGGGAGCAGTCTACTGATACCACTGGACAATGTCTCAGACACACGGAGATAATTTTATTTTGGTCAACCCACCAGAATTCTTGTGCGCTTGGAGCACACAATGCGTAGTTGCAGTGTGCGAGTCCCAGAATCGTACGCCACGGTCCTTAGATCCTGAGACAACCCACCTCCCATCACGTGACACAGCAACGGACATCACATAGTCCTTTGAAACCCAGGATCAGTCCACAGCTAGTCACCAACCACTTGACGCACTGTATGACCCGTGAAGTTCATGGTACCCTGTCTAGCTTCCTCGAGTTCTTGCTTACCCGGACCATTCGCAGCGTCCTTTTGCTTGGCACCATATGCCAAGTCATTCAGGTCCCAATATTTCAGTGTCTTGTCCAAGCTGCCGCTCAGCAAACCCTTGCCGTCACAGGTGAAAGCTACGCTGTACACGCTGTCTCTGTGTCCTGACAGTCGCTCAACCAAACTGCCAGTAACAACGTCCCAGATTCGGATGACCGCATCAAGACTTCCTGCAGCAATAAGCTGCCCATTGGGAGAAATCGCGACTGAATGCAGCTGTCCAATGTCCAGTGAATCAGGATCATTTAGTGTGAAGGCTTTGGATGAGCCGCCGACCATATCCCAGAGCCGGACTGTTTTGTCGCCTGAACCTGAGGCCATAAAGCGACCATCCGGTGAAAAGTCAAGAGCGTAGATCTCCGCTTGATGACCATCAAGGACATGGTGAATGCGCTTCTTGGCAATGTCCCAAATCTATGACATATTGGATTCAAATATTGACCCTCCGAAAGGAATTATTCCCTACTCGTATTCGCTTATCTTCAGCACCTGTAGCCAGGTATTTACCATCAGGACTAAAGCATACACTGCGGATATACATATATCCTGTCTGAGCAGTCTCGTGAACAAGGACACTGAAGAGTGAAATTATGACTACCCTAGGATCAGACAGGAGATATTATCACGCACCACGTCTTCGCACCGGTTTTGGTATCGTAGATCTGTGCGGTGCGATTGCATCCCGTTGCAAGGAATCTTCCATCTGCGGAGAATCGCACACAGCACACGACACTGTTGTGCATAAATTAGTTACAATGCTATATCGTCATTGAAATGGAGTATCACTTTACCTGTCGTGCATGAGTATATGCACCAATGCGACATCAAGCACCCACTTTACTTTGGGATTGAAAACTGCAAACCAATCACTACCCTCCTTCTTCAGTTCTGGTGGGACATTATGCGGGTCGAGGTCATCCAGAAACTGATCCCTACTGGAAGTATTGTTAACAGGAGCTAGTGAGCTCGAAGCTGGAGGTTGCTGGATAGCACCAGAGGACGCAGGTTCTCCAGAGCGCCAAAATGTATTGCCTACTGACGGGGGTGGAGGTAGTGGCATAAATGGTATGAACCGGGTTGGTCTAGGGTGAAGAGCACGACCATGATCTGTAGTAGATAGAGAAGGGTATGCAATATATATGAGGGGGTCGGGAATGTATGGGGCTGTGAGGAAAGTTTACCTGGATGGTCACCTTGCATGTGATCGATCTTCATGCGCTTCGGATCATGGACTTCAATAGGGGATTCTCGCTCACGGTCATGTTTGTGGCCATGGTCTCTGCCTTCCTTGTGACTATAATAAGCCAGAAGAGGTAAGGACCGATTTGCAGAAGAGGGTACACCAGGTACGGATGATGGGGGCGGAGGGGGACCAGATGGACCAACAGAAGCAGAACCGACAGCAGAGTGATGGGAAGCATGAATGACATGCATGCTTGAGCCTTTCACGGAGGTCGGGTGAAAAAGTGAGGCAGGCTCAGCCTTAAGATCGTCCTGACCTTGACTCGACTGTGACAGGAGTGAGTCATGAAGTGGACGGAATGTTGAGTACTTCCTCAGAAAGTTGTCAATGGTAAAGATCACCACTTCTGTAGTAGGTCGCTCTTCGATTCGTGACCAACACTGTTGAATGAAATTCCAGTGAGAGTCATCCAACGTTCGAGACTCTGGTCTGCAGGGCTTGCAGCCTTTCGCCAACTGTAAAACAACGGCCATGTCCTCTCGGATTTCGGACCATGGCTGTTTTCCGGACAACACCTGAGAGAATATCAGTACGGACCTAGCAATTGTGTCCACCAAACTCTCCTGGAGGGCGACACAACCAAATGAGTATATATCGCTTTTGGTTGTTCGCTCAAATGTCTCTTTCGTATCAATTTGCTCTGGTGGGCTCCAGCGTAAGGCTCCCGGGTGCACGGTGGATCTTTGGAGATAAGTCAATGCTTCAGGGATGCTCCCCACCAGTGAAGCGTATCCGAAATCAGCTAAGCGCGCGGTATAATCTGTATCGAGAAGCACATTATTCTGCCATTCTGTTAGACAATGAGGACTACGAGTCTTTACTTGACGCACGCAGTTCAGATCACCGTGGATGATTGGTAAAGAATGCACTGTAGTGTGTTATCTCCCCCCAAAACTCCGGCAATTGTAAGGGCGACATACGATAGTGTAGACCATTAGCAATATCCAGCAGCTATCATACGACGTTATATGACGGGAAAGTAGACAAAAATGAGGGTACGGACAAACTGCAATCGGTGTTCAACACTTAGATTGTCGTCGTGCTTTTCTAAGAAATGTTGGAGGGATCCGTTTTGCATCCACAATGATACCAGCGACATTGCGCCGCGCATTCCAAACCCATATGCGATTCCCAGGAACGGAACGACATTAGCATGACTGAGCCTCCTCCAAATTCCGAGCTCTCGTTGGAACATCTACACGCCAGTTTAGGTCGGAATTATTGTTTGTAGATGGGATGGGATACCTTGGCTGATTTGTTGTTTGCATCTCCATTTATTGCAAATGCAAATCGGAACGCCTTGACTGCGACCTTGGGGAGCACGTAATCAACAAACAGTGGCAGCATAGTCACATATGCAACTCGCACCTCCTTCGGTGAACCGTTGTGGTACCAACATCTATACACATCACCGAATCCTCCTCCAGCGACATACTGATCATCAGCTTTGGAAATATAGGTTGTAAGATCTGGCGGAGGGGGGAATTTTGTGTTGACAAGAGAAGATCTGGACCAAACAACGAATCAGACGATCGTTCTACAGTTTAGTTTACAAGGTCACGTACTCGAGGTTGGACATTTATACAGTAGCTCCACTATCAGCGAGGAAGTGGATAGTGGATGAGGTGATGATGTTGAGGCGATTCGGTGGAGACAAAACCTAACGTTCAGGCTCGAGCTTGAGGCCTTCAACCTGAGTAATCCTGGTGACAAGCTTATATAGGAGTGCGATGAATAGAGTATGGAGTGGAGCGACAGTGCTGTGACACGTTGTGTCGATTCTCTACAGCATATGAACTTCCACGAGCCTCGAGGTCGCAGTGCCCGTACTCCAGCAAGTAGGTGGACTACAACTTTTTTGGCCCCATTCGATTGCCAATCTCAGGCAGTAAGGACCCTACAAAACGTCATCAGACAATCAGCAGATAGGCCCCCGGTAATCCACTGCCCGACGCCTGCAACTCTGGGTCACCATGACACCAAATTTCCCATGACCTTTCTCATCATTGTTCGACCATCGAGCGAGTCAAAATTCTAGGACAAAGCGTTGAGCACTGGCAACATTGAACGCATAACAAAATTCCTTCCATTCGCCAAGGTTCTTTCAAGTTTTGGATCATTTGATGCCTCTGTGAGTTGTCTTCAAGCT